>VMDO01011810.1:52500-65060 GCA_007922755.1 Pedetes capensis | reverse complement strand
ATATATATATATATATATATCAGAAATAGACTATTCAAATCCCCTTGAAACATTTAAAAATCTTGATTGGGCATGCCAAAAGATAAATGATAATAAATTCTCCAAAGAAGAAATCCTAGAGATCATATTTTCTGACCTAAATGTAATGAAATTAGAAATTAATACAAAAGGGTAACCCAGAATATGCATTCTCTTAGAAATTTAACTAAAAAATTAAAAATCTTCCTTGAGCTAAAAACAAACCCAAATCATTTATATATCTATTTATAAACATACATGCATAATACATCCAAACATATAGTACACTACCTATATATATAGATATATATGAACAAGAAGAAAGAAAATAAAGAAGAATTCAACTGAAAACTTTTTAAAAGATGCAAACAAACCAAAAAAAGAGGAGGAAGGAATTTCTAAAGATAATATCAGAAATTAATGAACTAGAAAAAAACAAAGTGGATGATTAATAAATTAGCAATAGTTCCTTGAAGAAACCAATAAACTACTGATGTGGTTTAGAAATGATGTGACCAAGAAAAAGTAGGATATGATGTGACCAAGAAAAAATAGGATATGATGCACACGTGCATTTACTGAGTGTCACATAGTTTACGTGTCTGTTCATGTGTTTGTTGGCTTTTCATTCTGTGGAGGCTTGTGTGTTGCTGGTGATGCTGAAAGCTATGCCACTCACTGGTATTTCAGATACCAGCAGGGCCACCCGTGCTGGACAGGTTTCAGGTGAGCTTCTAGACTAAGACAGACTAGAGAGAAGGACACAGCAGTTCACACCCTAAACAACTAGCCATTGAAAACCCTATGAATAACAGAAAAGCACTGACAAATACAGTGCTGGAAAATAAGCCTCCCAGATTGGAATGCATTTAAAAGATGACTGGGGAAAAGTTGCATCCTCAAAGTAGAGTCAACCTTAATGACCAGAACAGAATAAAGCCCCTGGGACCTGCATTTGCTGATGTGGCACAGCTCAAAATGAGGAGAAACACAGTAGCTGCAACAACAGGTTCAGATTAAAAAAAGATGGTGTGCATGGCACAGTGCTGGGTAGTGTTTCAGTCTGCTTATATAGGGTGGCTATGAGTCAGATCTAACTCTAGGGCACCTAACACCACTCCACCACATAGTTCACACATTGGTCTCCTTTGGGATATTTGTTAAATATTTTGCTTGTATACCTAGTGCCTTTTCTTTCTGGAATTGGTACTCCTTTCATTGGCAAGGGATTAAATCACACAACCCTGCCTCTCTCACATCAAGGGCAAGTACCTATTTAGATTGATCTACCCTCCTGAATGCAGTGATTGATCCAAGGTTGGGTATGTGACATAGGCAGCCCCAAAGAGTCTCTTTGGGGAGATTCAGATAACCCTGAGAGAAATAAGCTCTCTCTTTTTTAAGGTATTAAATTCTAAAAGATAAATAAGGCTGGAGTTCTAGGACCCCATTTGCTGCCTCAGAAGAGAACCTGCCTGAGGATGAAGCCAACAAAGAGAACTTGCACCAAGAGACAAGCAAGAGAAAAAGAGAATTTGCACATAAAATAAACATGCTGCTATGAGAGTGGCTTCTGGGGTTCCAAATGTTCTGCCTTTGACCTCAAATCAAGTGTATTTTCTTGGTCCCAGCGATATGAGTATGAGCACTCTGGACACTTTCTTTTCTGGATGCTGTCACTTGCTTTTACCATGAAGGGAGCATGTATTGAAGAAGAAAAGAATATCAAGCATGCTTTAACCTGTTTGCCTGACAAGTCCTTTACTAATATGATACAACTGAATCCCATTTTCACAGATGGAGAGAGACCCAGAGAGGGTAGGTAAGACAATGTCTTAGTCATTACTTATGCATTGATTACACAGAAATTACTATATAGTAGGCACTATCCTAGGTACTCAGGATACAAAGATGAGTACAATAAAATCCTTGTTCTTATGGAGCTTGTATTCTAATAGGAGAATAGAGATGAGAAACAGGGAATATAAGTAAATAATGTGCATATTTTGTTGTTGTTAGGTGCCATTGAGTCAGATTCAACTCATAGCAACCTTATGTGCAACAGAACAAAACACTCCCTGACATTGTGCCATGCCTGCTTCTCCATCAGTGCTTCTCTGCTGTTCATTGAGTTTTCACTGGCTGATTGTTTTGGTATTGTTTTGGGAGTGGCCTGCCACATCCTTCTCCCATTTTTGTGGTGCTAGGGATTGAACCTCAGAGAGCTCAGAGCAGCCCTCTACCAACTGAGCTGCATAATGGGAGAGATTCCAAGGCTAAAAGGCATAGTTCTGCAAAACTCTAAAATGGGATCAGCTTTGTAGTTGTTCCAAATAAACTTCCCTTCTTAAGACAATTCATTGCCAACTGAAAGAAACGTGTGGTAATACATATGCTCATTTGCAATGATTGCAAGTGTGAATGAAGCTCCCTAGAGTTGGGTGGTACTACCATCTGTTGCAGTCATGGTGTCAGGCCTATCAAACAAAAAGCAAAGACTGGAGGGAGCTAAGGAAGCTGCAAGGATAGAGGCCAGGCAAGATGTTAAAAGCCATCTTAAGGAACTTGGCTTATCTTCAGATGAAATGAAGAGCCATTAGATGCTTTTCAACAGAAAAATGGCACCTTGTAAGTTTTTTTTTTAATTGGAAATTTTTGATGTACGTCTTAATGTGATTCATTTTGACATGCTTTTCATTGTGACATTTCCATGTATGCATTTTGATAAACATTATTCATATAGGTGACCCCTTACCCTCCCCTATGCTTCCCGCCTCCCATCCTTCCCATCTAAGTTTCCCATCTAAGTCTTCTCTATCTTTTACTTAGTATCATTTTTCTATATGTCCTTGGGTTCCAGTTCTGTTTAAGATAGAAACTTTTCCTGTAGTGGTCTTTGTTTTTATATTGTTAGAACAATTACATGCAATTTCTAGTCCATTTATGTTGACATCATTCTTATCCCCCCCTGCCTTTTATTATGATCCGACCTTTGAATAGGATTTTTCCTTCTTATAATTTTGAATCACCTCCCTCATATGAGTGAGAACATGTGTTGTTTCTCTTTCTGAGCTCGTGTTCGTTCACTGAAAATAATTTTCTCTAATTCCATCCATTTTGCTGCGAATGACCTTATTTCATTTTTCTTGATTGCTTAGTAGTATTCCATTGTGTATATGTACCATAGTTTTTTTATCTATTCTTCTGTCCAACCTTGTAAGTTTTAAAAGAATTATCCTCTTGAGCAAGAAAGTTTGGTAAAAATCTAGGTGAGAGATAACAGTGTCTTAGAGCTAAGTGTTAAAAGTTTGGTGACTAGTGAGAAGTGATTGGCTTCTGTACATATTTTACATGTTAATCTCAGAGAATTTTCTGACAGATTGTATTTGGGATATGAGAGAATGATGTGTCCACAATAATGCTAAGATTTTTGGCTTATGATACTGACCCATCACTAATGTTGAAGTCTTTTATCTTTTTTATTTATTTTTTCTTCCATGGCACTGGGGCTCGAGCCCAGGGCCTTGTACATGCTAAATAAGTCCTCTACTATTGAGCTTTTCCTTTAGTCCTCAGTCTTTAGAGATAGATTCTCACTATGTAGCCCAGGCTGGCCTTGAACTCACTGTCTTCCTGCCTCAAACTCTTGAGTGCTGGGAATATGGACATGTTGAAGTCTTTTCCTAAGTCACACAGTTTTTTTCCCCCAAAGGCTGGACTTGATTACCTTAACTATGTTTAATTTTTTAAAAATCAGAGCACAGTCTATAAAGATGAAGTGGTTATAATATACAACATAAACAATACAAATACAAATATAAACATAGAGAAACATTTCTTCTTCATTTCTCTCCCTATAACTGATTATTGATCTCTCCATCCATCTATTCATTAATCACCATTATCACCATAATACTGTATTATGTTTTAAATCAATGAACTGTTTACAAAGCATTTTAGACCACTGTCATAATTAGGCCTCAATAATAAAGTAGGTGAATTATCTACATCATATTGATAAATAATTTATAAGATTCCATGTTCTCCCCTGTAAAACTTCAGGCTTTTTATTTATGTATACATAATGTTGACATGGGCTGAGATTTAGCTCAGTTGGTAGAGCACTGCACTGCAGTCTCTGAGGTCCTGAGTTCAATTCCCAGCTCTGCAAAAATGGGAGAATGACCTGGCAATCCACTCCCAAGGCAATCCCAAAACAGCCATTGAAAACCCTATGAGAGTCGCTATGAGTCAGATACTGACTCAACGGCACCCAACAACAACGTTGACATGTTATTTTTCACTGAATAGAAGCCTATAGACATTAGACTTTTGAAGAGATAATGCAATTGAGTTTCAAACAAAAAATTTAACTTATAGTTACCCTTCTATGATATTTATTATATATTTGAACCCCAATCCAGCAGCTTCTACCAGGTTTTAAAGACATCTGCTTCCTGGCATGAATTTTCTCTTGTCTAAGAGTAACAGTCTTTAAAAACAGTATCATGGAATGGATATTGCTGGTGCCTTTCCCAGCTGCCCTTCATCAGCCAGAACAGTTTCTACCAGATGCTAATAAATCAATTCACTGCTACTTCTTTTTTAAGAGAATTGCTCTCAGTCAAGTGCCCTCTCACCTAGGAACCCATTCTTTCTTCACTTCATTGCTTTGCACTCTTTGGCTTCTCTTGCTCCCCTCTTCTAAGAAATCACTTGATCAAGAATCTCTGTCTCAGGCTCTGCTTCTAGGAAATTTGCTCTTTGAATTCACACATGTCCCCAAATACACTCACTATAATTTAGTAGAGAATTTAAGGTGCTTAACATGCTGGAATACACATTATAGGAAAGAAAAAAAAAAAAAAGCCAAAACATTAGAAGTGACCTCACTTTTTGTTGGGGGTGGAGAAGATTTAATGTACTTACTGTCTGCTATGATCACTGTCAAAAAATTTGCCACCTGAATATTTCCTAAATAATTGTGGTAAGATCCTCCAACTCCCAACTGTTGTGGGCCAAGGTAGCTTCATGTTGGATTTTGCTGATTTATGAAGTAGACCCATTCTTTAAGAACAATTGGGAAAAAAATCTGTTGACAGAAGTTTGAAATTATAATACCATCTGGCACATAATCTATCTCTTTGTAATGGGGACTGTATAAGTGAAGAAAAAAGGGACAAGGATGAGAGCATAGCTGTCACCAAGAAAGAAGAGGAATTGGACTGTGGCTGGGAAAACCAAACCATATGAATTTGTTGTTATTGTTGTTAGGTGCTGTTGAGTCGGTGTCCAACTCATAGTGACTCTACGTACAACAGGTGAAACACTTTTGTTAGTGCTTCTCTGCTATTCATGGTGGATGGATTTTTGGGAGTGGGTTGCCAGGTCCTTCTCCCAAGCCTGCAGTATCTGGTATTCCCAGGTGGCCTCCCATCCAAGTACTAATCAGGCTCAACCCTGCTTAGCTTCTGAGATCTGATTGGATCAGACACCACAGTGCTACATCCACAGGGATATGCATTTATACAGGGTCTTTACATCCTAGGTCTTTCTAAATTGCAGTGGGGCCTGAGGAAAAATTTTGCTATGAATTAAAACATGGTCATTTATTTTCTTATCCATCAAAGACCATGAATAAAGATGAAGCAAAGACATACAAACATACTATATTGATATTTATTACAGAGCATTGAGAAAATGAGCATGAGATGGCCCAGTCCTACATTGCTTTAATAACATGCTATGTTTTACACATGTATTTCTTTATATGATATTTTATGGTATTTATCACATTATGTCTTCTATTAAAGGTATAGATAGTCCTCAGTTTAGGATGGTTTGACTTATTATTTTTCAACTTTATGATGCTTTGCAAGCAATACATGTTCAGTAGAAACTGCCCACTTCGAATTTTGAATTCTGGTCCTTTCCTGTTCTAGCAATGTACAGCACAGTACCCTCTTGTGATGGTAGGCAACCTCAGTGAGACACAGCTCCCAATCAACCACGTAATCCCAAATGTAAACAACTGATACTGTATACTGTGTGGCCAGGGTATTTTGGACACAGATATTCAATAATTTGCATGAGATATTGAGCAGCTTATTACAAAATAGGCATTGCATTACATTATTTTGTCTAACTGTTATTTCTGGGTGCCATTGACATGGATCCAACTCATAGAGACTCTATGTACAACAGAATAAATAACTGCCCAGCACTGTGCAATGCACACAATCTTTTTATGTTTAAGCCCAGTGTTGCAGACACGATGTTTCTTTTCATTTTGAGTCATGCCACATCAGCAAATGGAGGTCCCAGAGGCTTGACACCATTCCTGTCACTAAGGTCAACTCTACTTTGAGGCGGCAACTCTTCCCTAGTTATTTCTTGAATGCCTTCCAGCCTGGGGGTCTCATTTTCTGGCACTATATTTGACAGTGCTTCTCTGCTATTCATAGGGTTTTCAATGCCTAATTGTTTTGGGAGTGGACTGCCCCATCCTTCTCCTTAGTGTGTCTTAGCCTGGAAGCTCAGCTGAAACCTGTCCACCATGCCAGTATCAGAAATACCGGTGGCATAGCTTTCAGCATCACAGCAACATCCAAGCCCTCACAACAGAACAAGCTGATAGACATATGCAGGTTGTCTAACTGTAGATCAGCATAAGTGTTCTGAGCATGGTTGAGATAGGCTGGGCTAAGCTATGAGGATTGGTAACTTAAGTGTTTTAAATACATTTTCAACTTACAATATTTTTAACTTATGGGCTTATTGGAATGTAGCCACATCATAAATCAAGGACTTTTACTCTTCCCGTGTCCTTATGAGGTTTTGAGCTCCTTAAGGGTAAGACACAGTATCCCTCATAAAATTGATCACAATGCTCAGCACATAAAAGACAACCGTGACTAGGCAAGGTGGCTCATGCCTGTAATCCCAGCAATTTGGGTGGTGGAGGCAGGAAGATTGCAGGTTCAAGGCCAGAGTCAGCCTGCATAACTTAGCAAGATTCTGTCTCAAGATAAAAGAAATAAAAAAGGGGATTGTTGGTACAGCTTAGTGGTAGAGCACTTACAAAGTATGTATGAGGGCCTGGGTTCAACCACCCAATACCACACGCACACACACAAAAAGGCAATCTGTATTTACCAAATTGCAACAAAGAGGATGGTCCTGACTAACCATTAATAAGGCACATGCAGTTGCATTTTTTTTTTCTTTTTGGTTTTGAGATAGGATCTCACTATATAACCCAGGCTGACCTGGAACACAGTCGCCTTTTTGACATTGTAGGGATGACTTTGTTATTTCTGTCTCCTCATGGTTTCAAAGAGTTCTACTTTGTGACACAACATGAATTTATAGGTTAGCTGTCAGGTTGCAGTTTATGATTACAGTATAGAATCAGGATAATTATCCTGCTCTGTGATTGAGATGAGAAATGGGAAATGATTCTGTTGACTAGGGATCTTGGAAGCAATGATAGTCAACCCTTGCCATACTGACTTGGTATACCCAGTATATTAAAACAATATTAATAATAAATAAATAAATAAATAAAATTCTCCCTCTTATGTAGGCCCTAATCAATTACCCTTGAAACTCTGCCTTGAAATAGCTTTAAGAAAATATAAAGCCGTAGTTCTGCTCATTTTCATCGTGTCAGCTGCAGGGAGATATGAGTGATAGTTTCCGCTATAATGCTAAACACAAAAACTATTACCTTTCTTTCTAATCATGAGAAAAACTCTTATCTTCCTTTTTCTCATTTGTAAGGTAGATGACTTCCTGTGCTTATCATAAACATGAGGATTATAAATTGGCTGTTGAAAGTGAATTAACTGGCCAACAGGGCTAAGTAGTTAGTTTGATTAATGTTTTTGCACAATAGACTTGCTTGACCTAAATAGATGAGAGTCTGGTAAGCCAAAAAAAAAAAAAAAAAAGAAGAAAGGAAACTTACAAAAACTCAATCTTACATATTTGGATTTTTCTCTTTTTTTAGAACCTTTTTCCTTTTTTTTTTTTTTAATTATTTTTCTCATGCTGGGGAGCATGGCCTTGAGCATGCCAGACAGGTGCTCGATCACTAAACCTATATCAGCAGCCCTATATTTGAATTTTTCAACTTAGATACATTCATTATTCTTTCTAGAATTCTTATTTATAATTTTCTTCCTATATCACTTCTTAACATGAGAAGGCACGAGAGTGTACCCATTGCAAAAATAAAAAGACAACTAAAAACTTACCCAGAGAATCCAGACAAAGAACCGATTTTGACTTCAGCCTCACATCACCAATTGCTATTTATGTGGAATATGCTTTCTATGTTGGTTGGTTGGCTGGTTTGGTTTTTTTTTTTTTTTTTTTTTTTTTTTTTTTTTTTTTTTTTTTTTTTTTTTTTTTTTGAGACAGAGTCACCTATGTAGCCCAGGGATCTTAGAACTCCAAGCTGGCCTCAAACTCACACCAATCCCCCTGCCTCAGCCTCCCAAGGGCTGGGATTACAGGCAGGTGCTGCCACATCTGGCTCTGTAGAGTGTGCTTTCTGTGTGGAAAGATCAGTGACTCATCCTCTCTGCTTCCAGCAGCTATCCCTGTGTAATGGGATTCCATTCTCATCTCCAGGGGCTGCCAGGTAGTACCCTGTCCTATTTTGTTGTTGTTAGGTATCTGACTCATAGTGACCCTGTGCACAACAGGCGAAACACTCTGGTCATGCTTCTCTGCCATTCATAGGATTTTCAGTGGCTGATTGTTTTCTGGGAGTGGGTTGCCAGGTCCTTCTCCCAAGCCTACAGCACCTGGTGTTCCCAGGCAGTCTCCCATCCAAGTACTAACCAGGCTCAACCCAGCTTAGCTTCTAAAATCTGATGGGATCCAATACCACAGTAGTATGCTGCAAGCATCCTATCCTATAGATATCTATAACTCTTCTCCTGATGAAGAAACTCTCTCTCACCTATTTAGATTCCTCTGGCTCTTCTATCTTGGGAAACTTATTTACTTTCTATATCCTTTGACCTGGATTCTCTGTTAATTACTTCCCAGAACTTCAAGCCCATGAAAAATTGAGTTCCGTTTTGAGTGTGGATTCAATATGTTAACATTGTAGATGATTTGGGTTCCATTAGGTTTGGGTTTAAATCCTAGGTGTAGAAAACAGGGCTTCAAACCAAACCCAAACCAGAACCTTGAACCCATTCCAGTGGAAGAATTAAAAAAATAAAAAATTTTGAACCTGAATGTGAACCCAGTGAAAACTTGGGCTCAGGTTCATCTTTTAATTTTTTCTATCATTAGCTATTTAAAAAATGAAGAAAAAGAGAGAGAAAAAAACTTTATTCATCTATCTACACATCGGATTAAAATTTTAAACTCAAATAGAACCTGAACCCTCTAAATGTTAACAGACTGAACCCACACCCAAACTTAAATCCAATTTTTCGGGGTTTGAAGCCCTGCTTCTATCAGATGTTCTCTTGGCTGGAGTCCATTGAGCTTAAAGTGGAAAGATACAGGGATTGATTAGGCTGTCTCATCTTCTTTCATTTCCCCATAGATTCAGTTGTCAGGATCAAGTATGTGCAAAACAATCTTCAAAACAATTGGACTTTTCACACTGCCAAAAGTGACTTGGATCAAAAGGGTAACTCTTACATGCCATTCTGAAAATAGTTCCTTTCTTCTTGAATTACTTTTCAAATGGCACACTTCTGTCATCCCTACTTGGTGAATGCTTAGCTCTAAGAAGACAAGGATGAGGTGGGAAGGCTAGATTTATCATGCCCTAGGCAAGGAATACAGAGAATGGAAAAACAAAACCATCTAGCTATACGTGCCTGTGAATGAAGGAAAATGGAGTCAGCCTTTGAAATACTTCATATTTGATTCTAGTGTTTCAACTTTTGATAATATTAGAGCTTTAGATTAGCTGATAGTCCCTGTAATTTCAGTAAGTTTTAGTTTCTCAAGTGCTTTCTTCCAACAGGAAGAAAAAAATTTTTTTTAAGTAAATTTTATTTTGTATATTTGAGGTTTACAAAACGATATTATGGGATACATATAGTGGTAAAATGGTTACTCTAGTGAGACAGATTGACATATCTATCATCTCACATGAGTGGGAGGGTGTTTCATTCTATTGTACATAGGGTGGCTATGAGTTGGATCCAACTCAACACCTAGCAACAACAATAGTTACCTTTTGTAATAAAAGCAGCTGAAATCTACTTATTTACCAACAAATGCTAACAATACAATTTTATTGACTTTAGTCCTCCTGTTGTACTTTAGCTCTCTAAACTGTTCATCTAAAATGTCTGCTATTTTGTATCCTTTCACATAGATGTCCTTATTTATTCTCCGTAATACACCCTTCCTGTGGTAACTAGTTTCTTCCTCTATTCTCTATGTATTTGAGCTGTTTTTTAAAAAACTTTCCACGGATAAGTGAAATCATGATTATTTTCACATCTAGTTTGTTTGATTTGCCTGTGTCCTCCAGACCCATCCATATTGTGGCAAATGGCAATTTCCTTTTTTAAGTCTATGTTCTATTCTGTGATACATATGCATATATACATCACTTGACTGAAGAATGAATAATGTTTACATATCTTGGCTATTATGAATAATGCAGCAAAAGAAAGAGAATTTTGACCCTCCTGCTTTTCTAATTTTCTTTCTTAATAGCTTTATTCTCTATTTATCCCAGCTTAGAAAGAGAGAGCTGATTAGAAAGCTAGTCCCTGCAAGAAATTTGATCAAGATGTAACTATACCAACTTAGAATGCTCAGGTGCCATACAGAAGGGCAGAAGATCTATTTTGTGACATGAAAAAAAAATGCTAGGATGAGTATATAAGGTAGGACACAGCCAATGAGAGTATGGAATGTGTCTTATATCTGTGACAGAATTTTCTGACATTAGAAGCCCAGACTAAAATCAAATAACATGTAACAGTGTGTCCAACCCTCAGCTTTATCATAATGCCAGGCTATAATCAAATCTTATTTTTCAGGATCACACAGCAACCTAAGACAATTCAGTCCACAAGACAATCCCAGAAATAGTGCATCAACAGTCTACTTGCTGTGGCTATCAAGATAAAAGTGAGGTGAGTGAAAGTTATTGTGGGCCTGAGAATCACTGAAATATTGAAAACAGGGATTAAAATAAGCACCTTGGGACATCACTGGGTGCTTGGTGTCATACCAATTCACATTAGAAGTCAGTGAGTACTTAAGGGATGATTTCTGAAAAAATAAAGGGATTCTATTTGAGCTTCTTCAGACTAGGAAACTTCAGGAGAGGCATCATATATAAAGGGAAACCTTCAGAAAATTTTGCACTTGAATTATACCTTAGTACCCCAATTAATCAGTCCACATATGTTCCAGAGGAATGTTTCACTCTTGGAGGCCTGGGACCCTCCCTACAGATAATTAATAGGATTTACTTGTGGCTTCCAAGTCATTGGTGACCCTGAAGATTGGTTCTACACATTCTTTATGGTTCAAAAGTCTATACTCAACACTATTTGGGTTTAACTTCTTACCCACATGGCAGTGGTTTAATTTCTGAAGAATATGTATGTGGCCTTGTTAGGAGAGACTGGTTGCTCTGTCTGTCGAAGGCCTCTAGTCAGTTTTTGTCCTGATTGGACTCAGAGCAAGCTCAATCTTTCTAAGTTTCGCAGGATTGCTCTCCTCTTTCCCAACCCCACTCTACTTCATTCTAGAACTGATCTACAACTCACTGGGTCCACGATTACCGAAGCTCTGTCAGAGCAGGCAGAGGACCTAAAATCTTATGGAGGAGTTTAGAATACCTCCCAATGGACAGACGGTCAAGGGCAGCTGAGAAAAAAATTTCTAGAATAGCTACAGGTCACTTGATAGTCTTTTCTGTGTACCTTACTATCTCTCTGTCTCTTTGTCTCTTTCTGTCTCTGTCTCTCTTTTTCTTTCCTCGTCTACACAAAGAAATGAAGGTCCCATGAGATGGCGCAAATAAAGGTAAGTATAAAAACATTTTTCCTTGTTTTTTAAATCATAGGAATAGACTTTGACATAATAGATTTTAAAATGAAATAAAGTACAAATGCACAGGCTGTATTTTTATGGGGGCCTCTCAAATAAGTGTTACTTATTCTATATCTTAAATGATTCCGGTAAAGCCACAAATAGTGTTTACAAGGAAGAAAATGATGATTTTCAACTATTTATTCACTTATTTATTCAACAAATATTTGTGAAATAAGGAATTTCTCACTAAACGAGGCTTATTTATAAGGTGAAAAGGAGCATGTTGTAAGAACGAATTACTCAGAGAGAAGAAAGGAAAATGGATATTGGATAGAAAACATGAAGACACACAAATGTGAGAAAATAAAAAAGCCACCTGCTTTCCTATAAACATTTGATTTAATACAGTTCCCAGAAATGTTCCAATGAAATAGCTGTTAACAAGAGATTCAGATTCAATTAACGTAACATTGCAATTTCAAAGGTCAGGAGAAAAAACTGCC
>VMDO01011810.1:0-50000 GCA_007922755.1 Pedetes capensis | reverse complement strand
GTCTCAGGGAAGTGGAATTCAATGGTAGGGATGGCAGGGAAGGAGACAAGTCTTTCCCTTATATCATTGTACTGCAATTTTATTTCTCACACTGTGTAAAATATATGTTGTTGTTGTTGTTGTTGTTAGGTGCTGTTGAGTCATGTCTGACTCGTAGCAATCCTGATAGGGTTTTCAGTGGCTGATTGTTTCGGGATAGCCTTAGGAATGGATTGCCATGTCCTTCTCCTGTCGGTAAAATATATACTTCAATAAAACTAAAAATGTTTTTAAAAGAATCTTGTGTATGCTTAAAGGGAAAGGTATCATAATTTCAACTATTTTTTCCTTGTCAAAATGATTCACTTTATTTCAGAATGGTGCTTATATTTTTAGTCTTCCTTTTACATTTATAGAGA
Source organism: Pedetes capensis (assembly GCA_007922755.1). Taxonomy (NCBI): domain Eukaryota; kingdom Metazoa; phylum Chordata; class Mammalia; order Rodentia; family Pedetidae; genus Pedetes; species Pedetes capensis. The sequence goes on along the minus strand of VMDO01011810.1, from coordinate 49,602 downwards.
TAAGATTATTACAATGATAAGTAACAGGTTTCATAAGATCTGAATGCCTGGCATGGTACATGGGCTGATTTCTAGCAGTCACCCTGACACAGTGCCCTCTTTGCCTTTCATAACATTCTGCCAGTCATTTCCTAAGATTGCCAGACAAAATACTGAGTGCCCTGTTCAATTTGAATTTCAGATAAATAACAAATCATTTTTAGTATAAGTAGGTCCTAAACACTGCCAGGGGAAAATGTATACCAAAAAATCATTGTTCATCTAAAATTAAAATTTAATGGGCCTTCCTGTAATTTTACTTAGTAAATCTGGCAGCCTATATCATACCTAAGTGTTAGTTGTGGGGAGGTCCCCTCTAATTGCTGTTGTTGTTAGGTGCCATTGAGCTGGGTCTGACTCATAACGACTCTATGTACAGCAGAACAAAACACTCCCCTATTCTGTACCTGACACAATCTTACTTATGTTTAAGTCCATTGTTGCAGACAGTGTCAGTCCATCTACTGGAGGGTTTTCCTTTTATTCATTGACCTGCCACCTTCCCAAAAATGATGTCCTTCTCTAGGGATTGGTCCCTCCTGACTATGTGTCCAATGTAAGACACAGTCTGCCATCCTTGCTTCTAAGGAGCACTCTGATTGTACTTCTTCTAGGACAGATCTGTTGGTTCTTTTGGCAGTCCATGGTATATGCAATAGATGTCTCCAGCACCATAATTCAAAAACATCAATTCTTCTGTCTCACTTATTCACCATCCAGCTTTCACAACCATATGATGCCACTGAAAATAGCATGGCATAAGTCAGGCTCACATTCGTCTTCAATGTGACATCTTTACTCTCCAACACTTTGAAGAGATCTTTTGCCACAGCTGTTCCCAAAGCAATGTGTCTTTTAATTTCTTGACTGCTGCTTCTGTGGGTGTTGATTGTAGAAGCAAGTAAAGCAAAATCATGGACAACCTCAATCTTTTCTCCATTTATTGTGAAATTGCATACTGACTCAGTTGTAAGTATTTCTGTTTTGTTGATGTTGAGGTGCAATCCATAGTCAAGACTATGTTCTTTGATCTTTATCAGTAAATGTTTCAAATGTTCTTCACTTTCAGCAAGCAGAGTTGTGTCATCTGCATAATGCAGATTATTAATGAGTCTTCCTCCAATCCTGATGCCTCATTCTTCTTCATAAAGCATAGCTTCTCAGATTATTTGCTCAGCATAGAAACTAAACAGATATGGTTAAAGGATACAGCCCTGATGCACACCTTTCTCAATTTTAAACCAAGCAGTGTTTTCTTGTTCTGTTTGAATGACTGCCTCCTGGTTCATGTACAGATTCCCCATGAGTACAATTAGGTGCTCTGGTATTCCCATTCTTTGTGGCGTTATCCATAATTTGTTATGACCCACAAAGTCAAATGCCTTGCATCGTCTATGAAACAGATATTTTTTTGATATTCTCTGGTTTTGGCTAATATCCACCTGACATCAGCAATGATGTCCCTGGTTCCCTGCCCTCTTCTGAGTCCGGCTTGATTTTCCTACAGTTCTTTGCTGTGGTGGGTGGTAAACACCTGTTAACAGTTTGGATCTGGAATGTCACCCAATGATTTGTGTGTTGAAGGCTTGGTCCACAGCTGATGGCCCTATTAGGAGGTGGTAGAAACTTAGGAAGTGAGACCTAATTGAAGGAGGTGGATCATTGTGGGTGTTCCTTTCAAGGATGTATTTTGTCCTTGGACCTTTCTTTTGTCTTTCTTCATTTCCTGGCTGCTATAAGGTGAGCAGTGTTGTTTTACTACCTGCTCCCCACCATGATATTCTGTTTCACCAGGGCCTACAACCAAGATCAAGTGACCATAGACTGAACCATGGAACTGTGAGGCAAAATAAATCTTTCCTCTTTTAAGTTGATTTTCTTAGGTATTTTGTCATAGGAACAGAAAGCTAAGACAATGCCTTTAACTCTCCCAAATCTGAATTTTTCATATTCAAATAAGGCCACTGTCTCCCAATTTCTCTCTCCCTGTTTGCCAAATTCATTGAAGATTCTATTTAGAAGGAGGCAGCATAAAACAAGATAGTAACAATAGCATATGCCATTTTAAAATTAATAAATGAACAAATCAAACAATAGATCCTATTGTGTAAGTTCCTTGACCTTGGATTCTTACATATCCTGTACTCTTACTTATTATACACTGATGGTACAAAGGATCTTTTGCCTACTAAATGAACAAATACATTATTGTTGTTGTTGTTGTTAGGTGCCATCAAGTCGGTATCCAACTCATAGTGACCCTCATAGAGTTTTCAATGGCAGACTGTTTTGGGATTGCCTTGGGAGTGGATTGCCAGCCCCTTCTCCCATTTTTGTGGTGCTGGGAATTGAACTCGGGACCTCAGAGACTGCAGAGCGGCGCTCTACCAACTGAGCTAAATCCCAGCCCCAAATACATTAAGTAGTACCTTTATGCTAGAGATTTAGTTACCTATTTCATTTCCAATTCAGTATATTAGAATAAAGAAATATTTGAAGAATTTAGTGAATAGTGATTGGTCCTGGATGTGGTTTGCTAAGCCAGTTCCATTAACTGATATTTATCTGGATAAACCACATTTCCACATATTGTCTCTCTCAGACATTTTCTGCTTTAGGAAACCAAGAATACCTGAGGTTTAATGAGTTTCAAATGCTTGATGGAGACATAGTGAGGTAATCCATAAAATAATCAAAATAAATGAATAACTTATGGCATTAAATATGGTAACTCAATTTTTTTTTGTAACTAAACTTGTGTCCAAACAAGTAACGAAAAAAATGATTTCTCATGAGGCTTTTTGAATCTGTTTTGATGATACTCCTGGTTCTGATGAGAACCAGAGATTTAGTGATATAGAGGGAATCTTCATCAGAGGTTATATTGGAACTTGAAATGGTCATTGACTATTGATGGGCTTGCTTTAGATGGTCCGATTCAATGATTCTTAGCATTATTTGAATAGAAACAAGAAAATTCCCAATGTTGAATACTCTTCTAGACTAAAAACAAAGTTTGAATTCAGAACTACAGAAACAAATAGAGAAACAATTAAACCCGAACTCCATCTTAGACAGTACTGGAAACCACAGACTTAACATTTATGAGTTTTTATCACAGTAACTTGGATTCTAAAGCACTGTATAGTACTACTTTTACTTGAGCGCTTTGCATAGCCAGAGCTTTCTGGCAATTTGCAAAGGAAAACTGTAGGGAAAACAAAACAAAACAACTCTCTGGACTATAAAATGCTTGTTTTATGCAGATTTCAAAAGAAACCTGAGACCAAATAAAAGAGAACAGCAAACCCTGAGCATTAGATTTCCCAGTGGCTTCTCACGTCTTTTACTGCTGTTTATTTTTAAAATCTAAAAGAAGGAAGGAAGGAAAGAAGGAAGGAAGGAAGGAAGGGTGGGTTGGAGGGAAAGAGGGAGGAAAGAAATGGTTGAGCATCTGAATATTATTAAAGCAGAAAGACCACATAAACATCGAAATGATTCTTACATGGCATTGTCTCCTTCAGTTCATCAGTCTTTGGCATGTTATTTTCTCCTTTGTTTTATTATTAGGAGAAAAGGAAACAAAATATATTTTAGAAAAGTGAAGAAAATTAGATTTTTCTCTATCAGACTTATAATCACCTCCTAAAGTTACCTTGGGATCTTTGCTTGGTATTTGCAATGCTAAAACTATTAATTTGCATAAGGGAATTTACAGTTCCATTAAAAGAAAGACAAAACTCTTTGAAACCTGGAAGGAACTTGCTTTTCTCTGTGGACTTTGTGAGCTTCCTATCTTCTTGTAGCCCTGGCTTGATAGATTTCCTGTATTGAGTTCAGAAGAAAGTTTACAATTCAGTAAATACAATCTAAATCATCTCATGGGTGAGGCTTACACGGTAAGATAAGAAGGTTCAGCCAATTGTGAATTTTGTTTACACATTTGATTTTCATGGGCCTAAAGAGTACTGGAAGAACTGAACACTCGCCTCCACCAGCAGGGACAACAAAGGAGTATCTTTCCTTACAGTAGCTTTGTGCGGTATTGTTAAGGATTATGGACAAAATGATGACAGTTTGTTTTAGTGAGTACAGATCTAACAAAAATTGTTATATTTTTATAAAATAGAATCCTCAAGATCCTCATATTAGGAAACTTAGATCTACAAATTGGAATTGGTTAAAGATCTTGGAACCCAAAAGACTATCCCTCAAGAATGAGAGTGAGAAAACTAAAAATTCCTAACTGATCATGAAAATTGCCTGCAAAAACAAAAGCGTAAAAAAGTAAACATAGTATACTATTTGCAAACCTATAAGCACAAAATTTTATGCTTTATTATTCTAATTTCCCATTTTCCTCTTAAGGAGAAAAAGCCAGGGATGTTTTGTTAAAAATTGTTTTTACAACTACTTATTAGGTTGACAAATTTGAATAAATTTAGCCCTGTTGATGATAAAAATTTTTTAAAATAAAGTAAAAATTATGAAAAAGCACGGACTCTACCCTTGTCTGCCTTCCAATTGACCAAAGAAAAAATATACTTAAGATGTCTGCTTGACTTTTATTCCTTAACCAAGCATCTGTATGACTGAAATAGGGTCCATCATTGTCAGAAAGAGAATCCATTAATGAGAGGGTTGCAATTATTGGCTTTGGACATACTTGAAATATTGATTGACACATCTTTGGGGAAATATCCAGCAGACAGAAAGAAATTCCAAACTTGGTCTTGGGATAGATGCAGGACTGGAGGTATTAACTTGGTGTCATCTATCTATCTGTTGTGATTTGAATCTAAATGTCTGCCAAAGGTCATGTGTTTGAATGCTTGGTCCCCAGGAGGTGGCACTGTTTGTGGAGGCTGTGAAACTTTAGGAGGTGGGATTCTAGCTTTGCAGAAGCAGCTCCCTGGGGATAGGACCTATCCTCCAGTTGCTCTCTCTGCCCTCTGTCTCCTCTTCCACCATGGGTTCTGCTGCCAGCCATTGCCACAACTACTGTGCTTCCGTTATGGACTATGATCCTCTAACTCTAAGCCTCCAATAAATCTTTTCTACCATAAGTTTGCTTCATTCAGTTTCTCTGCCACAGCAGTGAACCAGCTGACTAATGCACTATCCAAGGGAAGCAGAGAAAATAGAGGAGATACAGAAACTTAAGAAACAAAGCAAACAATGAACTTACATTCATATGCTAAAGAAATTGAAAATCAGAACAGGCAAGGTTTGACACAGGTCAGATTAATTTAGCACCGAAGAAACTGCGTGGAAATTATTTTTAAAAAGAGGGGTTTCAAGAATGCCAAGGAATACGAAGAAGGCAAAAAGAACAAAGACAGAAAAGTATGAGTGGACCATCACTGGTGACTATTAAATGACCTAATGGGGGTATAAAACAGATTTTTAAGATCTGTTTCATTTAGAGAACACAACTATCCTGAGGCAATCCTCATGTGATTGTCTAAAGTTTGAGTTGCATAGGAAACTGTGATTTAAGATATATTTGTAACTGGGCGTGATGGCACACACCTATAATCCTAGCACCTGGGAGGCTGAGGCAGGAGTATGGTGAGTTCAAGGCCAACCTTTATTACATACTGAGACCCTGTATCAAAAAACCAAAGGGAGGGAAACTCCATATGTTTATGCAAAGGCATGCTGTCTACAAATCATGAGTGTAAGTTTACCAGTTTACCATAGATGAAAGAATACTTCACCAAATGGGGGCAACTCATAAGTTCACTGAATAACTTCATTTAAGCTACCCAGTGTGTGAATAAATACTTCATTTACTGCTGATCATATACAAAGATAATCTGTGTTCAGATTAATCTGTGTTAAGCATTAAAATTCTTTGTCTAATTTAGTTCCCTAAGACATTTTGTGAAATTGAAGATGTAGTTATATCCAGGGCCACAGATTTTAAAATGAGAATAACTAGAACTTCCCATGACAAAAATGCTATTCCTGATCCCTAAAATAATCATGGCATGAATGTATCCTGAATTTTTATGTGCTTTCTACTCCTAGATAGAAGCATCCTTTCCACCATCAGCTTTCAGTAAACACACTTACTGAGTGTGTTTCTATGATGGCAGCTCTGTGTTGGCTTGTCTATAGAGCTATAAATAAGAGGAAATGGATATCTTAATCTGGATAAAATAGGAAAAGCTTCTCAGGGTTGGTAATATTTGAGGTAGGATTTGAAAGACAGTGAAAGGCATCTTTAATCAATAAAGAAGGGAGAGGGCCTTGTTAAAGAAATGCAAAGAATCATCCCACCCTCCAGATGAACTCTCCTGGGGTCCTTCTACTAAGAGGAGCTTGGGGTAGGGTGTAGAGATGGAGTATCAATTTCCTGTGGGCTTTACAGCTTGGAATCAGGTGTGAGAAAATGAGGAAAAGTTTAAGGACAAACTAGGTAAAAAGCCGGCCTGGGATTTAGCTCAGTTGGTAGAGCGCCACTCTACAGTCTCTGAGGTCCTGAGTTCGATTCCCAGCACCGCAAAAATGGGAGAAGGATGTGGCAACCCACTCCCAAGGCAATCTTGAAACAATCTGCCATTGAAAACCCTATGAGGGTCACTATGAGTCGGACATGACTCGATGGCACCTAACAACAACAACAAGGTAAAAAGCCAGGTAGTTCATAGAACTATACTAGCAACTAAAGAGAAAATATTGACACAACATGTGGAATCTAGAGAAGAGGCACCCCTACATAATACTCCGAGCTACTGAAGGAATTGACCTCATGCTATTTTGGATGTTAGCAGATAGTAGCGACTGAAAGAACTGAACTGGACATATCCTTTGTGGAATATAAAGAAAGGTGAGAATATGGTTTGGAAGGGCTACATCATAAAGGGCCTCAGATGCTATACTGAGGATCTTGGCTTTTCATATGTAAAAATTTAGAAGCCACTGGGAGGAGGGTGGCTAAGAAAGAGAATAAGATTGTTATTTAGAAATTCCACTTCCATGGCTTTCTGGAGGGAAGATAGAAACGTAATGAAACTGGGAATAGTTGAGACTAGTTTTTAAGGTGATTACAGTTGTCCAGAGGAAAGATACTGCGGGCCTGAAATAAGACTGTGGTTGTGGCAATCATGATGGAGAAGAGAAAAATGTACCTGAGAGATGTTTAGAAGTTCATACATAAAGCTGGGACTGATTGGTTGATATGGGGAATCCTCAAAAGGAGGGAGGGGAAAAGCCCTCGTGGATTCCTAATTTGAGAACATAATGATGCCATCACGTGAAGGAGAACCTCTAAGAGGAAAAGCATGTCTTACAGAGAAGGTGCTAAGCAGATTGAAGTACCTATTGTTGCGGGAAATTAACCTCCATTCTTGTTCCCTTGTTAAGAAGAATTTAACACAGAATGGTGGCAAAATGAAAGTCTGGAGTCAGTGTGTAAAGTAGAAAGAGAAATGAGTGTATTAAGAAATAGAAAAGACTACGCTCTGAGAGAGACCACAGAACAGGCTGCTTAAGAGGTAGAGTCAGTGGCCTACTCGCTGAGGGTGTATTTTTTATGGATAGTTCCTTGTCCCTTACTCCCACCTTTTGGGAGTCCAGATAACATTAGGATGTGGCTAGTGTAGAACCAGTTTTCTTAGGATTCCTTGCTGGATTATCAATAGAACATGAGCATCTCCATGGTCTCTTTTGCAAGGATTCATCATGGGTTACTGGAATGTGGCTCTGTGCCTGTCTTTGTTCCCGTGAGGTGGGTAAGGCATATTCCCTGCTGCTCATACCGATTTTGGTGAATATGCCTTGTTTGCAGTCCGTTATGTCAGTTATGAGTCCACAAAAAAGATGAAGTTGGCTTTATGGTTATTTTTTCAACTCTATACATTTTATTCTGCTCATTAATTTCTAAGTAGAACCTAAGAGGGAAAGTCATGTAACTTTCTCCAAGGATAATAATATAGTATTTTAATACAAACCCATGTGTTGGTATTGGAAAGACTATTTTGAGTAGCTTGGCATGCCTATCATTCTGTTACGGGTACAGCCTGTACTTGGAGAGAGATACCCCTAATGTAAGCTACTCACTCAGCCAAAAACTTAGGAGTGTTTGTCTGCAGTGGTTTTCTGATTTCCTGACTTGTGAACTTCTGGGAGAAATTAAGAGAGAACTCACTGCACTCTAGGACAATGGGCAAAGTGTTGAATGAGTCCTTATATTATGGAAACTTAGAGAAAGCTGTAACGTGTCTTGAAGAGTTAGAAGTCAGAGAATGAATTCCCAGAGAATCCATTGCCCTTGTTGACACAATGACTATTAAAATATAAAACAACTTGCCATTCCATGTTCTGTCCCCTAGTTGTATGACAGGATAAAATGTCAAAACTTACCTATTTGTTGAGAAATGTTTTATTTCTCTTCCTCTCCTGGGGCAAGAATATTAAGTAATGCAATTTAACAACCATCAAAGTTCGAAAACTGCTTCAAAAAATTATTTTATCTTATACTCAATTTTAAACTTTGGCAACTCTGGGGAAAACAGTAACCATAAGCAACAGACAAAAAGTGCTGGCACAATGATCCATCATAGACCTAACTTTCCTCTTTAAAATATTTCTGGCTAATTCCAACTGACAGAAATGGAAGTTGAATCTGAGGGTTTGGGTGGAATTTTGGCTGAGTTTAATTCTCTTAAACAGATATTATTTTCATTGCCTAGTCTTAACTGAATTAAAGTCTTCTAAATGTTTATTCACTTGACATTTTTGTCACAATGGCCCTAGTTCTGTGACCTCTGAGTTGTGACTGTTGTTCAAAACATGCTCAATCAAATACAAAAAGGTCTTATATTTTTGCAGTGGGATTAGAGGGAAAAGAAGAGGAAAGAACAGCATATTCCTGAACTTCCACTAAAAATATACAAGGGTATAGCTCTCTGAATTATCCCATATGAGTTTGGTAGTGGGGGGAAGAAATGTGAATTTCATGTCCCACCAACTTCCATGGTATGCCACTGCTTTCAGCTTACATATACCAAATTCCCAAGAAGCTTTAGGCCAGCATTGTCGTTGACCCTTAGCCCAGTTTTTAGATCTCTAACAACAATCGGTCTTTGTCAGTACTTATCTGTAGTGATTCAGGCCCAAGTCAAGTATTGGGCAGAAGGATCTCAAACTCAAAACTGTACTCATTAGCTCCATAGTTGGCCAAAAGAAATCTACTCCTCCTCCTGCATTTTCAGTCTTCATAAATGATGACACCATCTACCTAGTTCCCATAGAAGTAACTCCCCCTCTGGAATACAAAAAGGCAAAGTGGGATAATAGTTGAGAGGATGGACTCTAGCGCCAGACTTCCTGGATTTAAATCCTAGTTTTATCATTTATTAGCTCTGTGACCTTGAGCAAAATTCTTAGCCTCTCAGTGATTCAGTTTCCTCATCTATAAAGCAAAGATGCTGATACTACTTACCTCATAGGGATGTTACATGTTTTAGAGGATGAGTTAATATTGACGAAGTGTTTGGACAGTGGCTTGGCACATAGGTACTATGTAAATATTTGATATCATCTTTAGAGTTTTTGACCCACCTGGATTCTTTGTTTTGCAGGTTCCTAACTGACTCTTCTATCTTCATTCTTGTTCCTCACAATCTGTCTTTCATATTGCAATATGAAACCCTTCAATAAGACTCCTGTAATAGGGTATAGGATAAAGTCCCAACTTGACCTCATCTCTTATCCCTCCTCTTATACCTCTTGACCTGACATGACATGATTTCACCAAGAAATTCCCTTTTCTGTAAGGTGCTCCAGAATTGTCTACCAACTGAACTTCTGTTCTGTTTGTAATACCAAGTTCAATTCTTGAACTTGAGACCAATCTTCTCATCTAACTCTGGCAAAGTTAGATATTGCCTCCTTTTTGCTTACATAAGCACTTGGTGCATTATCCTATCAGCACATCATACTGTAAGTATCTATTTATCTCCTCTACCAGAATAAAATCTCCATGGACACTCCCAATACTAAGTTTAGAGCTTGTTGCATATTTGGAGCTAAAACATCGATAAAGCTCACAGTGTTTTACTTAGGTTTCTCCAATAAGTCTAAAATTTTACGATTGTACATTTTAGAGACAGACAAAAAAGTATGTGTAATACATGCTAACACATGGAGGGATTTATTTTACCTGTTAAGACTAAAGTCAAAAGTCTGTGAGTAAAAGTGATATTTGACAGATGATGAGATAATATTGAATTAGTTGGCAAAAATTTAACTTCCCCATAATCAATGTTTTCACTTCTGGGTAGCAGATAAAGAGCTTCACAGCTATTTTTATATAATAAGTGAACTATGGCTTGCTAAGGCTTACTCTTACACTGTATTTGGCATGTGTTAAGCAAGGAATTTATATGATTCTACTTGCAGACACATGTAGATGCTCCTATAAAATATAATAATTAGAATACTGGTAGTTATAAAGAGTGTATTCAAGACTAATGCTCCCCAAAGGAATACTCTCCAAGTATTTTTAAAACTGGCTTTGGTTTTCCCTGGCTGAACTTTTTCTTTCCAGGAACTCAGAATGACCTGTCCCACTGCCTCAGAGGATAGAGTTAAGGCGGATAATTCATAAATAACCTATCAAACCTGATCTTTTGCCAGGTGACATTGCTAAGAGAAAAGATACACCTGCAACACTGTTGACTCTGTATTAAGCGGTGATGAGTTTTTAAAAACACATGAGATTCTTTGAGTACTACATAAGGTAAATTTTTAATGTCTCACTAAAAAACTGCCATCTCTCCTTGCTGCACCTATACCTACAGTCATTCAATAATTAATTGTAACTTCATATTTTCCTGGGGTCTTTTGAACAAAATCTCTCTGCCTTCTTTGAAAAGTCCCTTAGATTAAACTAGGCTTTTTGGGAAAGAATATCTCTCTCTGCATGGAGCTCATGAAGAATTAGAAAATTTCTAGTTTTCTTTTGCAGACACAAACATAAAATTTCTAATATACCTACTTCAAGATTTTTCTCAGTGTTTTGCTGATTCACCTGTTACTGTCTAAATTCATATATTTCCCAGTCACTGGTTAGAAACCATTCTAAATAGTTCTGAAAATCTTTAACCAAAGTATACCTTTTCCTCCATATCAGTCTTAGTGAAGTGTATCTATTTTTCATCCAGTCCAGCTGGGATGTTTTTATTTCTTTGGAATTTATTTAAACTTCAATACTTGTCCATTTCCTGGAATGAATAAGCTATTTCAAAATAGCCAACCTACCCTTAGTCCTCCTTAGCACCTCCACATTAGTACTTCTTTCTGTATCTGTTGATAATTTCCTAAATTATCTCAGAATGTTACTAGTTTGGCAAAAAATGGAACATTTCTTTCTTTTATGCCTATCACAAACTAGAAATAAAACTTAGAGTGCTTAGTCTTACCAAGTGAATCTTCTAATTTTAATCATTGCATTTATTTAGATTTTCAAAAAATATTAAAGTACAAGGGATGAAAAAATGGTATTTGTAAGTCCAAAATGATTTGATTCAGCCAAAACTGAATAACTGCATATCCATATTATAACTGAAAAATATGCACAGCTATCATTTCCTTCTCACTTTCCATATCATTCTTTTCTCTGATGATCCAATCAAATCCCTTAAACTCATCCTTTGGCTCAAGGTAAAAATAATTGTTTCAAGGAGAAATACTTTTTAATCCATTCAAGATGCAGCTGGAATACATGCTACTTGCCCGAGTAGCCATCATTCCTGGCAAATCTCTCTAAGCAATAAACAATGAACACCACACCCTCATAAGAAAGGGAGAGAGGGATAAGGACAGCCATTGTGTTCATGTCATATTCATAAATGCTATTGTGGCCTATTCATATGCAGTGGGAACTGTCATATAATATGGTTGATGAATACAGAGTAATCAGGAGTTGTGAGTTCCTGGAAACAAGATTCCAAGTGCTTAGTTTATAAGCTCTATATTCACACATAGAATCAATCCTTCTTGCAGAATCTATTAAAAATTCTTTCTCAATAAACTAGTAGCAGAAAAATTTTAGAGGCTGCTCAAGGATTGAGTTATATATCCATATGGTATTTATTTGGAGAGAAAGGAAAAAAGTATTTGCAAGCTTAAAACTTTTCATTACTTTTCTAATACTACTTACATACAGCACTGAGTACTTCATCAATTGTTTTTTCATTGTTATTAAATAAGGTTTCAATAAGTGATGGCTTTTATAATGATGTATTCTTGATGTTTTCAAAATAGAATATCATATTCCCTATCATGTAAAAATTAATATTTGTGCCTCAATGAGAGTAGGGAGTCAAATTCCATAACCCCAAATATTACATGAATTTGAACTTTGGAGCTTATGTCTTGAATTCAAAAGGTTTTCTTACACTATCAAACAATTCAGACCTAAACATGTGGGATGCAAGATGCCAACTCATTCTACAACTATTCAGTGTTTTAGTGTCTTAAACCATAGACGTTAAATGAAACAAATAGCATTCTAACTTTGACAGGATAAGTCAAACCTAGATTACACACATCAGAAAAATGCCCATTTGGAAATATAGAGCATGTTATTCATCTACTGACCTCTGTCCAGAAAAACAAATAGATTTTGAAGGCAAGAAAACCTCATGAGAAGTGCCTCACTTATGGGGCAATTCAGAATAATGGGTAAAAACATGGACTTTGGATGCTTGGATCCCAAAGTAAGAGTTTGGGGTCTATTTTTTATAAAAGTAGTACATATCTCATAAATAATATTAGGATTCAGTAGGGAGAGACACAGTAAGTGCCTGGCACAGGGCCCAAAACTTGCACATACATATTTTGTATGTATGTATATATGTATAGCCTGCAGCTGTAGCCCTGTGGCATCCGATCCCGTCAGATCTTGGAAGCCAAGCAGGGTCGGGCCTGGTTAGTACCTGGATGGGAGACCACCTGGGAACACCAGAAGCTGTAGGCTTAGGAGAAGGACCTAGCAACCCCCTCCCAAAAATCAATCTGCCATTGAAAATCCTATGAACAGCAGAGAAGCACTGACAATAGTGTTTCCCCTGTTGTACAGAGGGCTGCTATGAGTCGGATACCAACTCGAGGGCACCTAACAACAACAACAATATATGTATATGTCTGCATTATTTGTGTATTATATATTTGTGACTTTGCCTACTTGCTAAGATTTATTTGTTATCTCAAAATCAGTGCTTAGGGAACTTTCACAATCACTCATGACCATGCACAAAACAGTGAAAAATTTGTTACCCTAATGCCACATTCCTAGCTAATGTAAAATAAAGTAACATTAACACTGTAGAGAAGAGTCTTTTACACTATTTGGTGCCATAGTTTTCACATTTTTGTGCTTTTGTTGGTGATTTTATTCTTTTAAATGGTCCCCAAGTGTGGTGCTGAATTTGCTGTGCAGTGCACAATAAGTGCAAGAAGACTGTGTTGTGACTACAAAGAAATATGTGTATTAGATAAGCCTGCAGCTGTACCACGTTGGCGTCCGATTCTGTCAGATCTCAGAATCTAAGCAGGGTCGGGCCTGGTAAGTACTTGAATGAGAGACTGCCTGGGAATACCAGGTGCTATAGGCTTGGGAGAAGGACCCAGCAACCCACTCCCAAAAAACAATCAGCCATTGAAACCCCTATGAATAACAGAGAAGCACTGACAGTGCCAGGCGTAGTGTTTTGTTCTGTTGTACATAGGGTTGCTAAGAGTCAGTCTCACTAGATGGCATCTAACAACATAACAATTTAGGTATGTTTTGTAGTGGTGTTGCCCTTGAGTTCAATATTGATGAATTAATGTTGTTGTTGTTGTTGTTGTTAGGTGCTGTCAAGTTGTTGTCCTACTCATAGTGACCCTATGTACAGTAGGCAAGAGTATTGTTAGTGCTTCTCTGCTATTCATAGGGTTTCTTTTCTTTTCTTTTCTTTTGTGGTAGTGGGGGTTGAACCCAGTGCCTTGTGCTTGTATGCTTTTACAAGTGTTGTACCACTGAGCTGCACCCCCAGTCCATTTTTTTTTTTTTTTACTATTTTTGAGACAGGGTTTCACTAAATTACCCAGACTGCCTCTGGTCTTAAACTTGTGATCCACCTTCCTCCACCTCCCTAGTTGCTGAGATTACAGGCGTGCACCACCTCACCTAGCTCTGCTATTTGTAGGGTTTTCAATGGTTGATTGTTTTTTGGGAGTGGGCTGCTGGGTCCTTCTTCTAAGACTATAGAACCTGGTGTTCCTAGGCAGTCTCCCATCCAAGTACTAACCAGGCCCAACCCTGCTTAACTTCTGAGATCTGCTGAGATCTGATGCCACAGTGGTACGGCTGCAGGCAATGAATTAATAATATATATTAAATAAGGTACTTTGTTCTTTTCTTTCTGTTTCTTTTCCTTTATTTATAAATGGTGGAGTACACAGGAGTAAGGCTTTTACTATATCCATTATGTAACTATTATGTAATTTTTACTTATACCTTCAACTTACATATATTATAGAACCGTATTTCCCATGTATTCATATAATTGCAGCATATATTTTGAGATTTTCCTCACCCCCTTTCCCCTCCATACTTTATTTCCCCTCTCACTACCCCCTTCCCCAAACTCCATTCCCACCCACTGATCCCTTCTACCCTTCTTTCAACTTTGCTTATATTTTCTCTTTCTAGATATGTATGACTGTTTATATTTCTACATATGGACAGAGTTTTCTTCTTCCTTTAAGTTAGATTAAGCTCCCACATATGAGTGAGAACATATGTTATTTCTACTTTTTGGAATGGATTAGATCACTTAAGATGATGTTCTTCAGTTCCATCCATTTTGCTGCATATGACATTATTTCATTCTTCTTTAATGCCCAGTAATATTCCATTGTGTACGTATACCACAATTTTTATTCCACTCCTCTGTTGATGGACATCTCAATTGATTCCATACCCTTGTGATTGTGAAGAGTGCCACATTAAATATGGAAGTGCTGGAATCCCTGTGGTATAATGACTTATCTTCATTTGGGTATATTCCTAGGAGTAGTATAGCTGGGTCATATGGTAGTTCTATTTTTAGTTTTCTAAGGTAACTCTATGTTCATTTTCAAAGTGGCTCAACTAATTTATAGCCCCATCAGCAGTGTAAAAGTGTTTCTTTTTCCCCGCATCCTTGCCAGCACTTATTATTATTATTTTGTTGATTTTGGCTATTCTTAATGGAGTAAGAGGGCTGGGATTTATCTCAGTTGGTAGAGCCCTGCACTACAGTCTCTGAGGTCCCAAGTTCAATTACCAGCACTGCAAAAATGGGAGAAGGACCTGGCAATCCACTCCCAAAACAATCCCAAAATAGTCAGCCATTGAAAACCCTATGAGGGTCGCTATGAGTCAGATACCAACTCGACGGCACCTAACAACAACAACAACAACAACAATGGAGTGAGATGAACTCTCAGTATTGTTTTGATTTGCATTTCCCTAAATGCTAGGGATATTGAGCATTTTTTCATGTGTTTCTTGGCCCTTCATATTTCTTCATTTGAGAACTATCTGTTCAGTTTCATTACG
Organism: Pedetes capensis; assembly: GCA_007922755.1. Lineage (NCBI taxonomy): Eukaryota > Metazoa > Chordata > Mammalia > Rodentia > Pedetidae > Pedetes > Pedetes capensis. The sequence continues at coordinate 33,962 of VMDO01011810.1, read as the reverse complement.
CATGTATTTATTGGGTTATTTGTTGTCGTAGTGTTTGATTTCTTAAGTTCTTTGTATATTCTAGAAATTAGTCCTCCGTCAGATATGCAAAGATTTTCTACCATTCTCTGGGCTTACTCTCCTTTTACTCTGTTGATTGTTTCCTTTGCTATACAGAAGCTTTTTAACTTCATGTAATATCATTTGTCAGTTCTTGGTGCACTTTCCTCAGCAATTGGAGTCTTCTTGAGGAAATACTTACCTATGCCTACTTGTTGGATCATATTCCTTATCTTTTCTTCTAGTAGATTTAACATTTCTGGTTTAATGTTTTGGTGTCTGATCCATTTCCAGTTGATTCTCATACAGATTGAAAGATATAGGTCAATTTTCAATCTTCTGCACATAGGTATCCAATTTTCTCAGCACCATTTGTTGAAGATCTGGTTCTTCAAAAAGGCCAAAAAATTGACACTCTCTTAGCTAGACTCACCAAAAGAAAGAGACAAAAGGCCCAAATTTTAAAAATCAGAGATGAGAAAGGGGTCATAACAACAGATACCAATGAAATCCAGAAGATCATCAGAGAATACTTTGAGAAATTGCACTCTTCCAAAAAACATAAATGTGAAAGAAATGGATAAGTTCCTTAACACATATGAATTACCAAAATTAAGCCCAGAGGACACAAGCAAATTAAACAGACCCATTAGATTCATCCCATTTCAAAGAATGGGACAGTATAAAAAATTTCCCAACAAAGGAAAGTCCAGGTCCCGATGGGCTCACAGCTGAATTCTATCAAACATTCAAAGAAGAATTAATACCTGTCCTCCTCAAGTTATTTCATAAAATAGAAAAGGAAGGGATATTTCCAAACTCATTCTATGAAGCCAGTATCACCCTGATGCCAAAACCAGATAAGGATATTTCAAAGAAAGAGGACTATAAACCAGTTTCACTGATGAACATTGATGCAAAAATCCTTCATAACATTCTGGAAAACTGAATTCAGCAAGATATAAAAAAGATCATACACCATGATCAGGTGGGATTCAATCCACAGAGGCAAAGCTGGTAACATCTGAAAATCAATTAATGTAACTCAACATATCAAGAGACTTACAGACAGAAATCACATGATCATCTCAATTGATGCTGAGAAGGCCTTAGACAAAGTGCAACATCCTTTCATGATAAAAGTCCTGAAGAAACTGGACATAGTAGAAACTTATCTCAATGCCATAAAGGCCATTTATGGCAAACCTACAGCCAACATCATATTAAATGGGGAAAATTTAAAACCATTCCCTTTAAGATCAGAAACAAGATAAGGATGTCCACTCTCTTCTCTCTAATTTAGTATTGTGATTGACGTCCTAGCCAGAGCAATCAGGCAAGAGAAAGAAATTAAAGGAATATAGATAAGGAAAGAGGAGGTCAAATTATCCTTATTCTGAGATGACATGATTCTTTATCTAAAGGACCCCAAATATTCTAGTAAAAAACTCTTAGAGCTAATTAGCTCTTTTAGCAAAGTAGCAGGATACAAAATTAACTCTCAAAAGTCAGTAGCTTTCCTTTACACCAATAGTGAACAGGAAGAGAAGGAAATCAAGAGAACAATCCATTCATGATAGCACACCAAAAAATCAAATAGTTAGTAGTCAACCTAACTAAAGACCCTAAAGACCTCTACAAGGAAAACTTCAAAGAATTAAAGAAAGAAATATCAGAAAATACTAGAAGATGAAAGAACTTCCCTTGCTCATGAATTGGGAGAATTAGTATTATGGAAATGACTATAGTACCAGAAATGATTTACCGATTTAATGAAATCCACATCAATATTACAATGATAGACTTTGCAGGAATGTGGAAGCACAAAAGACTGCATATAGCCAAAACAATCCTTAACAGCAAAAACAGTGCAGTAGGAATCATGATACTTGACTTCAAAGAATACTGCAGGGCAATAGTGATAAAAATAGCTTGGTACTGGCACAAAAATAGGCTTGAAGATCACTATAACAGAATTGAAGACCCAGAGATACACCCCACATAACTACAGCCACCTGATTCCTTTCTTTCTTTCTTTCTTTCTTTCTTTCTTTCTTTCTGTCTTTCTGTCTTTCTGTCTTTCTGTCTTTCTGTCTTTCTGTCTTTCTTGTCTTTCTTGTCTTTCTGTCTTTCTGTCTTTCTGTCTTTCTTTCTTTCTTTTATTTTGTGGTACTGTGGGTTGAACCCAGTGCCTCGCACTTGCATGCTCTGCAAGTGCTAGACCACTGAGCTGCACCCTCAGCCCCCCCCCCTTTTTTTTTTTTTTTTTACTTTTTTCAGACAGAGTCTCACTAAGTTACACAGACTGCCTCTGGTCTCGAACTTGCGATCCTTCTGCCTCCGCCTCCCAAGCTGCTGGGATTACAGGCTTGCACCATCGTGCCTGGCTACAGCCACCTGATTTTTGACAAAGGTTTGGCATTCACTAATTCCATGTTTGCGGGAATTTAGTAGAATATAACTATCACAAGTTATGAACATCATTCATCCCACCTGAACATGCAGGCTGAACATCTTGCCAACTCATTCTACAGGTAGTCAGTGTTTTAGTGTATCAAGCCATGGAGGATAAATGAAACAAATAGCATTCTATGTTTGACAGGGTAAGTCAAACATATATATATATATATATATATATATATATATATATATATGCGCACACACATGTTTTATATATATAATGCTTGTGCCAAAAAATGCATACACATTTTAAGAGATGCTATCTGTGTATTACTTTTCAAAGTTGAATTACAGTAACAACATGTAGTTTGACATTCTCTCAGAAGATGGCATTACAAAAAATGAGCAAAAGAACTGAACAGAGACTTCTCAAAAGAAGAAATACAAATGGCCAAAAATCGTATGAAAAAATGTTCAACATCCTTAGCCATCAGGGAAATGCAAATCAAAACTACACTGAGATACCATCTCACTCCAATCAGAATGGCTACCATCAACAAAACAAACGACAACAAATGGTGGTGAGGATGCAGAGAGATAGGAACCCCACTAAACTACTGGTAGGAATGCAGATTGGTGCCGCCATTATGGACATCAGCATGGAAGATCCTCAAAAAAAACTAAAAATAGAACTACCATATGACCCAGCTATCCCTCTCCTGGATATATATTCAAAGGAATATAAGTCAATATACCATATAAATACCCGCTTATCCATGTTTATTGCAGCATTATTCACAATAGCCAAGAGATGGAATCAGCCTAGATGTCTGTCAACAGATGAGTGGATAAGGAAATTATTATATATATATATATATATATATATATATATATATATATGTGAGTTTTATTCAGCCATAAAGAAAGACAAAATCATGGCATTTACCGGAAAATGGATGGAACTAGGGATCATTATTTTAAGCCAAACAAGCCAGATCCAGAAAGATAAACATTGCATATTTTCTCTCATATGTGAATGTTAGACTTCAATGTATATTCGTTATTAAAATATATACATCATGAAAGCAGATGGGACCAAAGTTGGGAAAGATAATGGACTCAAGAAAGGAGGAAAGAACAAGAAGAAAGGGTAAAGGGAGAGAAGAAAGGAAATATCACATATGTTGCCCTTACAGCAAAATTGGAATATACATATATGGATAGATATACCCTTTCCCTAGGATGTTTCTATTTTATTTTATTTTATTTTATTTGTTCTCTGTCACAACCTTTTGAGCACTCTATGGGAAACCTCTGCGAACCACATGTGAGCCAGAGCTGCAAACAGATTTGGTGCCTTGAATCCTTAAATGTTACTGGGTCTACTCTCCTCAAATGATAGTGAGTCTATCAATTAAAACTGATTTTATTTTCTACAAAAATGAAGTTCCTTATATTCTCAAACCTTCTAGTTTATTATGCACACTTAAGATCCAAGAACTTATTACCTGATGAACTTTATACCTTCTCTGCCTAGAATATTTCTTCCTCCTTACAGAGACTCAGCTTAAGTATCATTATCTGAGAAAGAATTCCCTAGGCATCCTATCATAGTCATGGTCCCAATATTCTCTGTCATCACAACCACCTATTTTTCTTGTTTTAATTTAACTGTGCTGGTAATTTTTTTAATGTGATATTTGTTTATTAGATGCTTCTACACGAGCATCTGTTCCATCAGGACAGAGACTTAAAATCTTTTGCTATTGCTATTATTATTATTATTGTTGTTATTGTTATTTGCCATCCTGGGCATTGAAATTAGGGCCTCACACATGCTAACCACGTCTTCTACCACTGAGATGGACCCTCAGCTCATTTTTTATTTTTGATTTTGAGACAGGATCTTGCTAATTTGTGCAGGCTGCCTCTGACCTCAAGGTTGAGCTCCTCCTGCCTCATTGTCACAAGTAGCTGGGGTTACAGGTATGCATCACAGCACCCAGCTTGCATATTATTTTCAAACTTAAAAAATAGTTTGTTATTTGAGATAGTTTCCACTCCATTTTCCAAATATTACCATTCTCGGCACCATCCATGAAAAGATAGACTGGATCACACTTACTTGGAGAAAAAGAAAGTAGTGTACCTTCCCCAACTCTGCTGTGAACACATTGTGTTCAAGTGTCTAAAATATTAAATGCATCATTGCAGAGCCTAACCTGATGTTTTATACCCAAAATATGTATAAAATTCAAATAAGCTACATATAAAATTTAGTAAACTGTACATAAAATTTTAAATAAAATATCAAAAGTTGTTGGTGGGCCAAGTGGCATATGCATTTCTGAATTGGAAACCTAGCTGCTAGACAAGTACTACTGAGATTTTTATCTAGGATCTAAGATAATAATCTAATATGTAACACTGTTCCAAGAGGCAGAAAACCCAAGTCATAAAATCTGTTCCACTTCGATCTTGCTGCATGACCTTGAACAAATGTTTTAATCTCTATAGACCTCTATTTCTCCATCTGTTAAAGTTATGGGTTTGACCTACTAGACACACAGTAGATAATACAGTTCTCTCCTTCTCTCTATGACCTTACAGGACGAATAGGATCCATCTCCTCTTATTTTACAGAGAGAAAGTTGGTAGAGGCCCAAACACAGAGTTAAGACCTGCCAGGTTAAGTCTGTGACTGGAAGCAATACAACAGACTCTTGCCTGGTCTGTCATGTGCAGCAAGATGCTGTAGAGATGAGATATCTTAGTGCAAGAGTAGGTTTTTAAATCTGCACAGTTATTGCTTTCTTATTTTGTGAGCAGACCCTCATGGGAAGCCACATTGTAATGAACGTGCATGGGGTTGTAGCAATGGAGTAAAGGAAGAGAATGAAAGGAGCTGAACAGTTAAGTACTTGTTTGCTAAAAGACTTTGTGACACTCTTCTCCAGCATAACTGATAATGTTGTTCTCATAATTATAGAATTCTGATTGACAATAGCTATTCTCTTTGGATAGGGGTAACATTTCCTTCCATGAGCTTCCTTTTCTTGTCTTCCCATAGCTGGCCTTCTGATAGTCTTTTTTTAGCACTGTTTTTAAAGAAACAAACTGTTTCACGTGTAGTATTTATAACAGGAGAATTTTAATTTTGAGAAACAATTACGCAAGTGATCTAGTAACTAAAAAGAAAAAATGACAGGTAAAACAACCTAAAAACTAGCAGTAATGAGAAACCACTCTCACCAGTGGGCTATAACTATGCTGTCCAATATGGTAGCCATTAGCTACACTTGGCCCTTGAGAACTTGAAATTCCTCCAGGCTAAACTGAAGTGTGCTCTTCGTATAAAATATGCAACAGATTTGGAAGACTTTATACTGAATACACATAAATAGTATGTTAGATATACTGGGTCGAATAAAACATGATATTTAAATTAAGTTAGCCTTTGTATTTTGATTTTTTGAATGTGACCACTAGTAAACTAAAATTTACATGAATGACTCACATTAAATATCTGTTGGACATTGTTGAGCTAGAGAAACAAAGGTAGGAGGCAGTGTTGCAATTGGTGGGCTGCTCCATGGAGAACTGGAGAAAGAAAGGCAATATAGCTGTTATTTGTGATGCTGCCTGGAACTAGACAATGGAGGAAGCATACCCTGGCTTTAATAAGCTGCCTTAGTCTCTGTCAGTGCTACTAAACCCACAGAAAGTCACCTGGAAAATAGCTCACAGAGAACAATCATCCTATGACACAGAATTGAGACAAGGGCAAGAAATGCAGCTGAGGGCAAAGAATTCATTTAGATAATAGCTGGGACCTCACTCAAATATTTACTGAGAACCAACTTACTTCAGGAACGCTGTAAGAATTATTGCCATGAGTTATTGCCTAGAGTTCCTGACCCTTGCTCTTCTGATTCTTTGATTGATTTGATTCCATGTTCCCTTCCTGCCTGGACTGTGGTCTGGATACTTATGAACTCTATGATCTTTGATCAGATGAGTCTCCCTGTCCTCGGTTATGTTATGACATTTTGTATTATTTTAATCTGTTTTTTGTTTCTTATTTTCTTCATTCTTAGTGGTCTGTCTGGGATTTCCACCCAATCACTTATTCTATGTCATTTACAGTACCTATATAATCCATAGTACCAAACAACCAGATATTTTCCCAAGAGTATCAGCTACTACAGCAGTTTTAGAAACCACTGCCTTCTTTCTTGCTCCTTGTTTCCTTTCCATAATATGCTACCATGTGTTGAACCAGTACTGCCAAAAGTTGACCTCGTGACTGAAGGCATAGACAGATATCTCAAAGAAAAATGCAGAACCTGAAACTAAAGGCAAATCCCCTTGGCCCAAAGCTAATTGTCACAGTGTTTATCTTGGAAACATTTATTTTCTAAGCCAGATAACTATCAAGTTCAGAGAAAAATATGTATCTTATCAACAACAAACATTTCTGGGTAGCTATGGTGTGCTAGACACTTTTCTAAACAACAAGATACAGAGGCGAAAAAGTCAAAAGCTACGGAAGGGTAGCTATAAGAAGAAATAAGGAATCCAAGGAGTCTTGATAACAAGTGGCACCAATAATGAATGTCCTGGATGTTCAGATGAAGAACTCCTTTGTGCCCGGCAAAGTTTTGGGAAAATCCTCTGAAAAAAGGAAATGAACCTGGGATTTGAAAAAAGGTAAGAATTAGATAAAGAAAGTCTAAGAAAAATTGCATAAATGGTAGGAATATACAGAAACAATAATAAGTTTACTCCACAGTGAAGTGGCAATGTTATGTTAGGAAGTTCAAGTCTTTCAAGAATAGTCTTTATCCAAGTGAAGCCTAAGACCAGTTGCAACTTCAATCAAGAACACTATAGCATTCTCATGAAAATTAAAAATATGGCTGGAAAGTTAAGCTTATTGGGAGGTGGTATGGGACTCTTTCATGGACATTATCTAATTACATGACATTGTGGCTCCCACTTTGGACCTGTAAGCTTTCCAGGGGACATTGCCCATCCTGTTCACTGTTGAGTCTCAAGGCATGCCCCAGAATAGATACTCAGTGACTTTGTGTTGGATGAATGAATGCCAGGGAATACTGTGGTAGTGTGTGAGTCCCTGGGATGAGGAAACCCAGATAATTATTTAATATGTGTTCTAGAATAGACTTTCAATAATTAATGACAGAGTTAGGCAGCATATCTAATTATTAGAAGAACTCTGTTCAGAGATTTGGGTAGTTTGTCCCCTGGGCCACAGTTATTTGGGAAATCAGAGATCCCAGAGGAAAATTTGTTAAACCTGGCATATACAGGATGACAAAATCTATCATATAAACAAATATGTCGTTGTAATAATTTTCTTTATGGTGATACCCATTTAAGGCCACCTACATTAGGTACGAGGGCTGGGATTTAGCTCAGTGGGTAGAGCGCTGAGCTGCAGTCTCTGAGGTCCTGAGTTCAATTCCCAGCACTGCAAAAATGGGAGAAGGACCTGGCAATCTACTCCCAAGGCAATCCCGAAACAGTCAGCCATTGAAAACCCTATGAGGGTCGCTATGAGTCGGATACCGACTCGACGGCACCTAACAACAACAACATTAGGTACAGGGCTGGGATTCAGCTCAGTAGGTAGAGTGCCACTCTACAGTTTCTGAGGCCCCAGGTTCGATTCTCAGCACCACAAAAATGGGAGAAGGACATGGATTGTCCACTCCCGAGGCAATCCCCAAAAACAACCAGCCATTGAAAACCCTATGAGGGTTGCAATGAGTCAGACAGGACTCGACCACACATAACAACAACATTAGGCACATACATATTGGATTAAATGGTATATTAATCTCACCCTCAAGCTAATATTAGAGACCAGATCCTGCAGGCCACAGCTAGTTCATTAAATTCTAAGACCTGAAAATAGATAAATTATCATTACAGAATTCAGAGATCATTGAAAGTCTCTGAGAAACAGTATCTCATGAAGGAGGGTTTTGAGGAGGCCCTACTCCTTTCACTTAGACCCTGGTGAGTGTTGCTGTGTGTCAAATGCAGACACTGTTAATCCAACATGCTACCATATGGAGACCATATGGCTGTTCTTAGTGGGTGTTGTCCCTAGAGTTATCCAGAGCTGGATCAAAGCCTGGATGTAACACATATTACTCTGTAAGCTTGAACCAGTGATGAGGATAGACATAGTACTTATATCATAAGGTTGTCGCAAGAATTCAGTGAGATAATAGAAGCAAAATCCTTAGCACATTCCACATTACAGAGAAAGTGCTTAGTAAGTGTTAGTTCTCTACATAAGAACAATAAAAGTGTACCTGTACCTCAGGGGTCTTTAGTTTCCTAAAGAGAGTCATCCCCAACCATGCTCCCTACCTCACCACCCTCTACCCTTAGAAGGCTGGGATTTCGTCCAAACCAACTACACACATGCCCTATTTTTTGTCTTACCCCAAATCCTAATCCATTCTTCCATCTTCCCATTTTTGATCCTGGATTTGCCCACAAGTCATTTTTGTGTATCCCCCTTCCTTAAATGACTGCCCCTGGTTCTGACCCCTGCATTGCCTTCATCCTGCTTTTGTTTCACTAACAAGGTCTTGTCCTGAGGGTCTTGCTTTCTCTAGCACCTGAACTAAGTTACTCCCAGTTTCTACTTTTATCCTCCTGATGGCTCACGGCCACCTTCATACTCCTGCAGGGCTAGGATATAGTTCACAAAATAAACACCTTTAATTTGAGGTATGAATGACTGACACCAGATTGCTTTCTGAGAGCAGACTTTGCCTGGAGGAAGGAAATGATGGCCACTGAAAAGAACAGAGTTGGAGATCACTCTCCTTTGGCTGGAGATGAGAAAGCGGGAAGCAAGGGCCCCCAGATGGGAAGGAGGCACAAAACACACTTCTACTTTATGATCCTGTTTGGGGGTTGTGACAGTTGATCTTGGCCCTGATGGAGGCTAGTAGGGCTTAGTCAAGAAGTCACTCGATCAGAAGTCTCATCATCCTTTAAAAATACCCTGTATTTTTTTCCACCTTTGGAAATGGAAAGAAAAAGCTATTTCTATGTTTCCTTAAATCCTTGAAATTGATGTCTGGGTACAAATATTCAAAGTGATTTCTGCCAGAGTATTGCTTCTGCGAGCCCATAACCAGGTTTTAGGGGAGCCAGGGATTTGGAGGTGATAGGAAAATCTCATGGGGTGAGGGTCCACAGACATGAGAGAAAGTACTCTGACTTAGAGCAGAGCAAGCTTATTTGGGAGAGAGGTAAAGAGAGGGGAATGAATGGATGGTAAAGGGGGCCCACTGGCAGCAGTATAAGAGGAGAGAGGAAGAAAGAAGGCTTGAGGCTGGGGTTGTGTAGGGCTGGGGAGAGACTTGATGAGGACTTCTGAGACGGTGTCTTCTTTTGGGCCTTTGGCAGACAGTCAGGGAAAGTTCTGACCTTGGGGACCAGCTTCCTTTAAAATGTTTCAGCCACCTGCTGATGGATGTTATTTTGGTCCTGGGGCCTTGTATGGCTCTTTGTTCTTTCAGCAGGTGAGCCACAGCAGGCCCAGTGCCAGCGCCCAGATGCGCCATGTCCTAGGGCGTTTGCAACTTACTACTCTCACAAGCAACCCTTGTCTTAAAAGAAGGTGATACGAAATGTGTCTGGCATGTGAAGGGCCGTCTTATGAAGGAATTGCCCTCCTGTGGGGAACCCTGAGGTTGGAGCATGGAATAATTCAACCTGGGCAAAGACTAGAGGAAACTTATGTTAGCAATAATTGAAGCTTGTGTCTCTGGAATCTCACATACAAATAATATAAGCCTAAAAATCTTTCTCCATCTTTCCACTAACTCCTCCTGGGGTCTTTAAGACAATGTAGAGGCCACAAGAGCTGGTCATTCAGCAGCACCAGCCTCTCTCCACAAAGAGAAAGCTCTTTTCAGAAAACCATCCTCATCTCTCTGCCTAGTCCTTATTTGCCATAATGTTCCAGAAAATTTTCTCTCTACCCAATAACACAGGATAAAGATTGGAATTCCCTTCCAGTAGAAAATATAGTACATAATATTGTTTTTAAAATGTGTTGGAGTAAAATTAACCAGGATTAATAAAATAGAAGATGAGGTATTCCTGCTTTATATTCATGTTGTCAGAGTAGGTGGCTCTGATAAGGTGAAAATCAAGGGGACAATTGAATAAAATAAGAAGTGAGATCTGAAATTATTGGAGGAACATTATTCTAGGCAGAAGAAACAGCCAATGCAAAGGCTCTGGGGTGGCAGAGTGATGGTATGTTCTCAAGAAAAACAAGAAAGTGAGTATGACTGGAGCATAGTGAATGAAGAGAAGAGTGACTGAAGAGACATCAGCTGGATCACTTAAGCTTCATAGGCTTTTACTCTGAGAAAGACAGGAAACCATTGAGGACTTTTGAGCAAAAGAGACACTATTATCAATTTTTAAAAGGATCCCTGGATGTTGAGAAGAGATTGTGTATAGGGAAACAAGAGAGGAGGAAAGAAAAACAATTAGAAAATCATTGCAATAACCGAAGTGAGGAATGAAGATATCTTGCCAAGGACATAGCAGTAGATGTGGGTGAGAAAATTGGAACAGAGGGAGATAGTGAGAATTAGTAGTACTGGGGATGTATTTTAAAGGTGGGGCCAACAAATTTCTTAGAAGATTGGTACAGTAGTATGAGGAAAAGAGAGAAATCAAAGCAAAGATTTTGAGCCCAAGCAACTGGATAGATGAATTGTTGGTACAGATGAGGCTGACTGCAGGGAATCCGAGGTGAGAGGAAAATTAGGAATTCTGTTTTAAACATATAACTTTAAATTCATATTAAACATCCTTGTGGAGATTCAAATAGAAAGAAAGGACTTCAGGTAAGAGGTCCAGAATCTGAGCATCTGTGATATAGATAGTTAAAGTCATGAAACCATGGGAAATTGTGGATATATAAGGATGTCAGAGATTGGCCCCCAAGTCAGGACAAGGTTTAAAGTGTGAACAGACATGGAAGAATCACTGAAGGTGCCAGAGAGGGAGCAGCTAATGCTGTAAGTGGAGAAATAAGACAGTGTTATGCCAAAGCCAAGTAAAGAAGATGTTCAAGAAGGAGGAGGTGTTCAACTTTATTGAATATTGTTAAGTCAAAAAAGCTGAAGACTGAAAACTGACAAAAGTAGAAAGTTTAAAAATAAAAATAAACATGCAGTTGAACATTTTGTTATTTCCCCTTGGAGAAAAAATTTAAAAGACCTTAACAGAAGCATGTGAGACATAAACTTTTATTATTTTCCACCATAAATCTTGTGACCATATTTCCTCAATGCCAAAATAGATAAAGTTGATGTTAAAATAGAGCAATATGTTTGAGTAGAATTGTTCTCTAAAACTCAAGCCATGTTTACAACAGACTAGGAAAGAGCCCTCTGCAGAGAGATTGTTGTTTTTGTTGTTGTTATTAGGTACTGCTGAATTGGGCCTGACATGTGGCTCTATGTACAATAGAACAAAACACTCCTTGACATTGTGCCATGCTTGGCACTATTGTCAGTGCTTCTGTGCTATTCAAAGGGTTTTCAGTGGCTGATTGTTTCAGGAGTGCATTGCTACATCCTCCTTCCATTATTGTGGTGCTAGGAATTGAACCCAGAACCTCAGAGATCACAGAGCAGCCCACTACCAACTGAGCTCAACCCCAGCCCTTCAGTGACATTGGCTCACTCTGTTCTGGTGCATTCTCACCCAACTGAGAATTGATGACCCATTCATCTATTTATTTCTTTATTTTATAAGTCATTGATGTCTACAGCTCCCAGTCCCTCTGTCTATATATCTAACCTATGTCATAGTGTGACAGATTCCTCCGGAGTAGACATGATTATCAGCATCTATAGTATGACAGATTCCTCCAGGCTGGATGTGACCATCAACGTATTAAAGTAGAGCAGCTATGATGACCTGAGAGACCTTGGGCCATAGTCACACCAACCAAAGTAGGGTCAATATGGTTATGTAATGTAGAGAGCCTGTTAGCATTCCCTAGTGGAGATGGCGGGCTCTGAGACAAGGCTCTTAGGAACCCCCTTTCTCCCATATCTGTGACCCCTATATAAGGGGGAAACAATTGTCTGGAGGTAGGACTTGGTCAGTGGTTCAGCTTCCCATGGGAAAGCTTGGTGGACACTCCTGAGGTAGATCCTTCCCAGTGGCAGAGCTGGATATAAATGCTGCTCAGTGTTGTGAGTCAGCCATGCCCCTGGAGGCAACCCTGATGAACTCATAGTTCACCAAGTTTAACTAAGCATGATCCTTCCTTTGGTCAATCTGCATCCTCTTGGTTTCTGGGGGTGGATGCCTCTTTGGTGTCATCCCAGGAAAAATGGTTAACGCTACATATGTCTACCTACCTATTCCCAAAGGAAATGCTGCTTCTAGTAGAAGATTGCCTTAACACACAGCTAGTATTTTTGCCAACAAGATCAGAAGAGTCTCTAATTTTTATACTTTAATACCTTCCAGGCCTTACAGGATTATAGTGTTGTTTGCTGTGGAACAAAGCCCACCAGGAGAAACACAATCTAAAATTCTTATTAGCGGTTTATATCTCTTGGAATAAAGACACTTTGATTCTTTAAGGGAAAAGTTAAGGATGAGCTGTTTCCAAATGTGGTAGTCACTTTAACAATTGTCAGAATGATTATAGATTACAGTGAGGATGATGAAGATGATACTTTCAGTGGAGTCTGAGGTGCTTGGAAGAAAACATCAGTTACAATGGGATATATGGATATGCAAATTTGCAGAACAAGTGAGAAGTCTATTCAGGATATGTAAAGCTAAGAGTTTAAGCTATTGCAAGATGGGAAAACTTTGGTGTAGATAGGGTCACATAAAAGATCATATAGAATGAAAGAAGAGTGGAGTAACTCCCCTATCAAAATTTTGAGGGGCTTCCCTCCTTCAAAACTATGTTTTATTCACATTACAACATTTTTTTTCCTAGTAGAATGTCATCTATCATTAAATAATTGTAAAAATAAATTATGAGAGAAAATAACAGCAATCCATTGTCAATCTTCCCATGTCATCAAAGGAACACATCAAGAATGTCTTTCTACTCTCTACTGCCCCTATCCTGCTATTTTTAGATTCCATTTGTTCCATTCTCTTATTAAAGCCTGAAATATTTTCTTAGGAACATTTCTGGATAGGGATATTCAGAACAGAGTAATCCTTCTCAAAAAAACAACAGAGCATAAAGCCTTCTAAGATGGAATAATGTCTTGGGAGTAATTCATTTGCTGTTTCATTTCTTATGAACCATAATGTGCTTCATTCCCATTTGTAAGCATTGTATGAGCAGACATGAAATGGTTCTGAAAAACACTGCTACTTCTCTTCTATGGTATTTATTGCCTTCCTTTTGATTCAGACAATAGTGGCCCTATTAAGACTTTCTGTGGTAAAAATGTTTCTTTTAAAAATAAGAATTGATTCTATGGGCATTTTAAACTAAACACCCTGGTTTCACCCTGTATCTGGTTCCAGTTCCTAACTACAGAACCATCTTTCCCTGCAGTCTTTGATTCCTTTTTGATTGGAACTGTTGTGCCTTTTGCTTGTAACACTCATACCCAGCATCTTCCAAACCAGATGTGTTTGCATAATGAAACTGACTTATAAAAATGTTTAAAAAGCCATATCTTAGTCTTAAATCACTAGAAAAATGTAAATATATATAATTTTAATATGTGGGGGCATTTAACATGAGTTTAAGCACGTAATGAGTAGCGTTGTAAATGCACCTTGCCATTCAGTTAACTCTTACCCCTTATTCAGGATGTTTTCCCATTTTTTCCCCCAAGAACCTTACTAGAAACTTTTGTTGTAATTCCTGTGTTTCAAGGCCATTTTCAAAATTCACCTCTTCAATAAAACCTCTATTGTGGGAAGAATGCAAATTAACTTACTGCTCACTCAGAGATGGAAAGAAAAAGGTAGCTCTTTTGTTTTCCAGTAATTGATCATCCCTTCCTCACAAGCTCTATGCTTCTCGAAACTCCCAACACAAGAGTAGGAAAAAATATATAGGTCCTAAAATGTTCGCAACAGCTCATCTTGATACCTTAAACATCTTTAAAGTCTTTTGAACTGGGTCAAAACATTTTAGATGCATTATTTAATAATTAACATATATCTTTAATCTGTCTAGAAGTCAAAATAAAGCAAATTGCCATGGACCTACTACTCAACTTAAGCAATAACACATTATTTTAATGTGTTGCTGAATCTCCTTACATACACCTTCCAATAGTATTTACCTTTATATGGGCCCTTCAGATTCTCTCTGCCTTGTCGGTCTCCTTGAACCCTTGGCTGTTTGTTTCACCTGAGCTGCCAGTGGCACCAATGCACTCTGGGTAGAGGTTCCACTGCCTGAGGCCCAGCAGGCAAACACTATAAATCCCTGGCTTCTCTTAACCATTTCCAGATTTGAATGAAATGTCATGCCACAGAGTATTGGAGATGGCTTCTATAGCAGCTGTCATAGAAGCTAGGTGACAGATTCTGGAAGTCTGGGAGAATTAGCTTCCTGAGGTGAAATTCTGATCAATGAGAGCAAGAAGACTGGAGGAACCCAAGCGATTGTTTCCTCTCCCTTCCTCCCTCTGATGGACTATTCTGGAGGTGATGCTTTATACTGCCTTGCAGTCAACACATTGCCTTACATTTATCTCTCACCCTTCCCTGTATATTTGCCTTTCCTTCACTCTTTGTATCTTGAAATTGCATGTCATCATAATTATTAGCCTTCCCTCCCTCCCATTTTTTTGAGACAAGGTCTTGCCAAGCTATGCAGGCTAATTCTGGCTTCAAACTTGTGATTCTCCTGCCTCAACCTCCTGAGTCTCTAGGATTACAGATGTGCGCCATGGCACCCAGCTTAATTATTACCACTTAATCCTTGCTTCAGGGTCTCTCTTCTAGGAGACATGACCAAGATACCCAAGTTAAGAATTATGGATTTGAAGTATAGTTTTTCCTTCTAATGTTTATACTTGTTTTAATATATATGCATGAATCCATAACAACATAAAATGCTGTTTTTTATGCTCTCAAAGTTTATATACACTTAAAACATAAGGATACCTTACATATCCTTACTAAATTTGGGGGAGTTTTCTCTAATATGATTTTGGCAATTATTCATGTTGAAAGATAGCACTTGATTCATTTCACTGCTGTAGTGTAAAACGCTATTTATCTAGTCTCTTAATGTACATTTGGACTGTTTCCAATTTTTTGCCTTTACAAATAATATGGTAAAAATTCTCTTATGCTTTCTTGTACAAATATGGCAGAATTTCTCTAAGTTTATACACAGCAATGGAATTGCTAGGTCACAAACTTTATTGGATATTGTAAAATTACTCTGCAAAATCCTTGTAGATTCCCACCAGCAGTACGTGAAAGATCTCATTGCTCCATATTATAATCAAAATTTCATATTGTCAGACTCATAAACTTATTATTTTGCTTGTTGTGAAATAGTGCATCATTGCCACTTAATCTGCTGTTTTTGAAATTGAACATCTTTTCATGAGTTTGTTGGCTGTGTGGATGTATTCTTTATCTCTTTTTGATCAGTTTGTTTTCTTATTGATTTATATTTATTTTTATATTTTAGATATGAATCTAATTCCAGTCTCTAGTTTGTAGTTTCATCTTGTTTGTGGTATCCTTTTACTCAGAAACATTTCATTTTAGTCAAATTTGTTGTAACTGATGATTTTTTAAAATATCATATTGTTTAAGAAGTTCTGAAACACACAGATACTATCCTATATTAACTTTTTCTGCATGTTTTGCAGATTTAAGTTTTTATTGTGGAAGACATGAAGTAGGAATCTTATTCTTTTACAGAGAAATGACTGCCACAGTACCATTTATTTACTAGTGTATTCTTCCCTTGCTGATCTGAATACTATTCCATATACATTTAAGTTTGTTTTTGGTTTTCCCATTATGATGTACTTGTCTACTTTTTTATCCCTGTATTAGTACACACTGAATTATAAGTCTTGTTCTTGGTAAGTTGTTGTTGTTAGGTGCCGTCAAGTTGGTATCCAACTCATAGCGACCCTCATAGGGTTTCAATGGCTGACTATTTTGGGATTGCCTTGGGAGTGGATTGCCAGGCCCTTCTCCCATTTTTGCGGTGCTGGGAATTGAACTCGGGACATCAGAGACTGCAGCACAGCGCTCTACCAACTGAGCTAAATCCCAGCCTGTTCTTGGCAAGTAGAAACTTCTTATTTTGTATTTCTTTTTGAAAAATGATCCTGGGAATCAAAGGCCCTTTGCTTTTCCATTAAATTTATTAATCAGCTTATAAAATTTCTGTGAAGGAGCTTATTCCATAGAATGTTTTCATTTTAATTACACTTGATTATAATTTAAAGTGAATTAAGCCTGTACCTTATTGAGGTCAGGCTATTACATTGTAGTTACTCAATACACACTTATTGAATAAATGAAAAAAAGATGACAATTCTCAGTTTCAGGATAATGTACCCCCTATGAGCTGTAGTTAGAATTGCAAACTAATTTTAAAATTGAGCAAGATGAAATTTAAAATTTGGCTATTGCAAACCTTCTATCATATAATATAGTCAATAGTTTGTGCTGCTTTCTCAGAGAATTGAACTTATTCATTCAGTATTTATATACAATGTACATAAAGTGCCTACCACATCAAATAGTCTTGTTATATATAGTAACAATAAGTAGTCTATTTGAATAATCCTAATGCTTTTCTTTTCTATACCATTCCTCTATTTTATTAGCAGAGACCATTAAATACCCATTTGTGACTTTTAAAAAAATTCCTAGGAAAACAACAACAAAAAAGATTTTTTATTACTTTGCTGCCCAGGAGCTCTCTGGTTGTACTTCTTCCAGAACGAGTCTTTGAGTTCTTTTGGCAGTCTGTGGTATATCCAATATTCATCTCCAGCACCACAATTCAAAAGCATCAATTCTTCTCCTGTCTCCCGTATTCAACGTCTAACTTTCACAAGCATATGATATGACAGAAAATACCATGGCATAAGTCAGGCACTCCTTCATCTTCAATGTGGCATCCTTATTTTTCAACACTTTAAAGAGATCTTCTGCAATAGCTTTTCCCAGTGCAATGTGTCTTTTGATTTCTTGACTGCTGCTTCCACGGATGTAGATTATAGAACAAAGGAAAGCAAAATCTTGGACAACCTCAATCTTTTCCCCATTTATCGTGAAGTTACTTACTGACTCAGTTGTAAAACTTTTTGTTTAGTTGATGTTGAGGTGTAATCCACACTGAAGTGTGTGTTCTTTGATCTTCATCAGTTTCAAATCCTCTGCAGTTTCAGCAAGCAAAGTTGTGTCATCTACATAGTGCAGATTGTTAATAAGTCTTCCTCCAATGGCGATGCCACATTCTTCTTCATAAAGTCCAGCTTCTTGGATTATTTGCTCAGCATAGAGATGGAAGAGGTACACTGAAAGAATACAGCCCTGACACACACCTTTTGTGACTTTAAATTTGAGTGCTAGTAGCCTTTAATAAACTATAGCTACTATTCTGGTTGGGCTTATATATAAAAAAGATTGTGTTCATGGCAGTGTTGGGTAGCGTCTCATTCTGTGGTACAGAGAGTCACTATGAGTCAGACCCAACTCAGCGGCACCTATCAATAATCAACAACTATTCTGGTATGATCATTTATTGCTAGAGTTTCACAATAGGATACATAAATCCAAAAATGACTTTTACTAAAGTAATTTTACTAAATCATAAGATAATCTTTTAAATACCTGAAATAATTAGTTCAGATTTCTGTGGCCTGCTTTTTCTTTTTTTCTTTTTTTTTTTTTGCGGTACTGGGGGTTGAACCTGGGGCCTCGTGCCTGCATACTTTGCAAGTACTGGACCACTGAGCTGCACCCCCAGCCCAATTTTTTTTTTTTTTTAGTTTTTGAGACAGGGTCTCACTAAATTATGCAGACTGCCTCTGGTCTCGAATTTGCAATCCTCCCGCCTCCGCCTCCCGAGCTGCTGGGATTACAGGTGTACACCACCGTGCCCAGCCCTGGCCTGCTTTTTCTAAGAAGTATATGAGCTACCAATGTGAGCTAATATGTAAGATTTAGTATTATATGCAAAGTAGTTGCAACACAAAAGATTTTTTTCTTTGACCAGTATCTTTGCCTATGTAAGCAATCTAACTGAATAATATAATCCTAGGTTGGAAGTTGCCTTCATAAGATTTATTATTTCTTTTCTCCCCATCATCTGTCTCCAATAATATCTCTGTCCTAATCTGGAAGTATAGAGTTCACAACTGAAAGGCAGTTTGCAAATCCATATGAGCATCAGGAAACCACAAATCTGATTTTTTTACAGGCCCAGATAGAGAAATTGACATGGTCTGTTAAATTGATGGGGACATTAATGACCCATTCTTTCCCTGAGCCTGTAGACAGAGGTGAAGGGCAAAGTGACCCTAAATAGGCCTAATGTGATACAGTCATAATGTAAGTGGTAAGATAGAAATGAGTAGGCCCAAAGCTTTTCCCAGGAAATACTAAATGCCAGATTTCTAGGTACTGAGTGGGAAGTGGTAATCCCTAATTTATTCATTTAACTTTACCACCATCCACTGTAATTTGGTTTTACCAGCACTGTTCCCAAGTAACTGAAACTACTCCAGACTTTGTGCCCAGAGGATAATGTAGACCTTCTAGACTCTGAAGCTGGCAGTTTGGCAAAGTATATCTCTGAAATAAGAGCCATTCATAGCATGGTCTTGGAGGGTGGTAAAATGAAGTTGTAAATTAAGCTGTTTGTAAGCTGTTTGTTGTTAAGTGTCCTTGAGTTGGATCCAACTCATGGAGTCTCTGTGCATAATAGAATGAAACACTACCCAACACTGTGCCATGGACATGATCTTTTTTTTTTTTTTTTTTTATTGTTCGAGCCCATTTGTTGCAGACACCGTGTTTCTTCTCACTTTAAGTCGTGCCACATCAGCAAAAGGAGGTCCTAGGGGCTTTACTCCATTGTCATCATTAAGGTCCACTCTTCTGTGAAGGGAAAACTCTTCTCCAGTAATCTTTTGAATGCCTTCCAGCCTGGGGGGCTCGTTTTCCAACACTATATTTGACAATGTTTCTTTGCTATTTGTAAGATTTTTAATGGCTAATTGTTTTGGGAATGGGCTGCCAGATGCTTCTCCCTAGTTTGCCTTAGTCTGGAAACTCAGCTGCGGGTGTCTGAAATACTGGTGGCATAGCTTTCAGCATCATAACAACATGCAATCACCTACAGCATGAAACTCTGACAGATATGTAAAAATGCATTTAGAAGTAGATTATGAGGAACCATCAAAGAGGGCAGGCCTGAGATACGTCATATTGAGTAACTTGGTTAAGTAAATTCAGAATCCTTAGAGTTAAAGGAAGAGAGTCATAAAACAAAGTAGAGGTCAGGGCAGGAGTATGTTTGGGGCATAACTATGCACAGAAATGGTGTTAAGAAGGAAAGTTGAGGTCATCCTTCATTCCCTTCTCTCGCAGACCAAAACCATCAGCAAATATTCACTCCCCACTTTATCTACCATCCAATCAATTCTTATCACCTACACAAGATATCCTAGTCTGAGCCACTTTATTCTCATGTTCTAGTTGCCACGGTAGCCTAGTTGCTTACCCTTCCCTCCTACGGTCTGTTCTCTATAGAGTAGCCAGTCAGCCTTTTATTTTTCTTAGCTTTGTTGTTGTTGTTGTTGTTGTTGTTGTTGTTGTTGTTGTTAGATGCCATTCAGTCTGTGTCCAACTCACAGCGACCCTGCGTACAACAGGTGAAACACTGTTGTTAGTGCTTCTGTACTATTCATAGGATTTTCAATGGCTGACTGTTTTTTGGGAGTAGGTTTCTGGGTCCTTCTCCCAAGCCTACAGGACCTAGTGTTCCCAGGCAGTCTCCCATCCAAGAACTAACCAGACCCAACCCTGCTTAGCTTCAGATCTGACAGGATTGGATGCCACAGTGGTACGGCTGAAGGCTTTATTGAAATATAATTCACCCTCTTATCAAATGTATGTCTTGAAAATATTTTTCTCCCATTCTGTTATCTCTTCACTTTGTTGATTTTATCTTTTACTGTGCAGAAGCTTTCTAATTTGATGCAATCGCTTGTCTATTTTCACTTTTGTTTCCTTTGGGTTCATAAAAATCATTGCCCAGATCAATGTCATGAAGCTTATTTCCTATTCTTTCTTTTGATAATTTTAGAATTTCAGGTCTTACATTTAGTCTTTAATCCATTTGAAGTTGATTTTTTTATATGGTATAAAATAAGTGTCCAATTTCATTTTTCTGCATGTAGATAGCCAGTTTTTTCTATACTATTTATTGAGAAGACGATCCTTTCCCCATTGTTTGTTCTTAGCACCTTCATCAAAGGTCAGCTAACAATAAGTATGGATTTAATTCTGGGCCCCTTAATCTGTTCTATTGATCTCTGTCTCTTTTTCTTATGCCAGTTCCATGCTATTTTGATTACTATGGCTTTGTGATATATTTTGAAAACAAGTAGTGTGATATCTCCTGCTTTGTTATTTTTGCTCAGAATGCTTTGGCTGTTTGGGATCTTTTGTCAGTACATATTAATTCTAGGATTTCTTTTTCTATTCTGTGAAAACACTGGGATTGAGGTAGGTATTTTATTGAGCATGTATATTGCTTCAGGTAGTATGGACAGTTTAATATTAATTCTTCCCAACTAAGAACATGGGATATCTTTTTATTTATTTGTATTGTCATCAATTTCTTTCACCAATGTCTTATAGTCTTCAGTATACAGATCCTTCACATCCTTGGTTAAAGGATGTTTGATGCTACTATAAATGGAACTGTTTTCTTAATTTTTTTTTTTTTTGGATAGCTCAGTGTTAGTGTATAGAAATGTGACTGATTTTTGTATGTTGGTTTTGTATTGTGCAACTTCACTGAATTTGTTTAGTATTTCTCAGGCCTCTTTTGGGAATCTGTTAGGTTTCCTGAGAGTGAGATCATGTTATCGCTGAACAGAGACCATTTTATGATTTCTTTTCTGCTTTGTATGCTTTTTATTTTTCCTCATGCCTAATTCTCTGACTAGGAATTTCAGCACTATGTTGAATGATATGCCTAAGTGGGCATCCTTGTCTTGTTGCTGATCTTAAAGGAAAAACTTAGCTTGTCACCATTGAGTATGATGTTAGCTGTGGGTTCATCACATATGGACATTAGTATATTGGGGGTATTCTTTCTATATCTGTAGAATTCTGTCACATATTTTCTGCAACTGGTAAGATGATCATGCAGTTTTTATCCTTTATCCTGTCAATGTGGTGGATCACATTTATTAATTTGCATATATTGAAACATCCTTGCATTCCTAGGATAATCCTACTTAATCATGGAGTATGATCCTTTTAATGTGACATTGAATTCCAGGGGTGTTTTTTGTTTGTTTATTTGTTTTGTTTTGTTTGCAGTATTGGGAATTGAGCCCAGGCCTCACACATACTTTGCAAGTACTCTACCACCTAGCTGCCAACCCAGCCTGTTTTTCATTTATTTTCTTATTTTGACACAGGTTATTGCTAAATTGCACATGCTGCCTCTGGTCTTGAACTCACCATCCTCCTGCCTCTACCTCCTGAATCACTGAGATTACAGCCATGTGTTACAGCATCCAGAACCAGTAGCTTATCCATTATTTCTCTGCTCAGATTTTCTATTTTTACATGATTCAAACTTGATAGTCTTGCATGTTTCTAAAAGTTTATCCATTTTTCCTAAGTTAATCAATTTGTCAGCATATACTTGTTCATAGTAGTCTCTTGTTGTTAGGTGCCATCAAGTTGTGTCTGACTCATAGCAAC
This sequence comes from Pedetes capensis, assembly GCA_007922755.1. NCBI lineage: Eukaryota > Metazoa > Chordata > Mammalia > Rodentia > Pedetidae > Pedetes > Pedetes capensis. Next base: position 11,507 of record VMDO01011810.1, on the reverse strand, counting down.
CCTCATAGGGATTACGATGGCTGATTGTTTCCATAGGGATTATGATGGCTAATTGTTTCCGGATTGCTTTGGGAGTGGACTGCTATGTCCTTCTCCTGTATAGTAGTCTCTTAGGATTGTTGTATTTCTGTTGTAACAGTTATAATGTCTCCTCTCTCATTTATAATTTTATTTATTTTAGTTTTTTCTCTTTTTTCTAGTTGACCTAGCTAAAGTTTTGTCCATTTTGTTGATCTTTATAAAAACCAAGTTTAACCAAAATATTTTCTAGTCTGTATTTCACTTATTTCTGCTCTAATCCTTACTATTTCCTTCCCTCAGCTAACTTTAGGCACAGATTGTCTTTTTCTCATTCTTTGAGATCTGTTTTCCCCTGTGATTTGATTTTTTTTTTCTGTAGCAGTATGCTTATTCCTTTCTGTATATGTGTTGCATATCTACTACAAGGTGTTTTTATTTTTGGAGATACAAAGAGGCTTACATAAACCATCACATGATAAAAGGCTATGCTGATAACAGCTTATGTTCAATTGCACACAAAACTCTACACTTTTCTCCTTCCCTCCACATTTTGTTACTGATGTCACAAATTACATCTTACTGTCTTGTGTCCATTAACAAGTCATTATATTATAGTTATTTTAATACTTTTTTAAACTTTATATTAATTAAGTGATTTTTACATTATTATTATAGTATTAAAACATTCTGAATTTGACTATATTCTTACCTTTGTGGAGAATACCTTGAAAATATTGACTTTAATATACTGTTAAGCAACCTCAGACAAAAATTTAGATAAATTTATCTTACTGAGCTAGATTTCTGAATGGGAAATAGCAAGATGGATTTCTCATGGTGTCCATGGTCTCAGCTATAGAGAAATCTCAGTGTTGATTGAGTCTCAGTGATGGCTGGCTGCTATCAGGTCAGCCAGAGCATCTATGGGTGTAGTTGAGTGCTGTGGCATGCCACCCATGTCCTCTTGCAGTACAGATGCACTTGTGTACCCAGTACTGAGAGTATTGCCAGATATAACTGAGTTCCTCTCTAAGATTTGCCCATAGGTGAAAAGAGCTGTTTCTCCCAAAGTTATGTTCCCTACCCAAGGACAGCCTACATCTAGTGACTGGTCAAAATGGAGGTCAAGGCCTCTCTCTGTACTTCAGTTTAAGATAATTCTAAAAGGTTTTCCCACCTTCAGGGATCCCTGCGGCATTGGCTTTGGTCTTTCTAGCAATTGCTTCACTGTATCTTGCTTTCCTCCTTCCCTCATTAGTTTCATTCCTATGTGCATCACCCAGTTAACCTCTTACATTCAAACCTCCATCTCATAGGCTGTTTGCCTGGGAACCCAACCTAGCACACTGAAGCAATTCAGTACAATAATTATAGTGTCCAGGAGGACAGCCTTCACTGTCTGGCATTATTGCCACCTACAGTAGTCAGCTTGTTCATCACGGTGGCAGAGAAACCAACCAAAGCAAACTTATGGGAGGAAATATTTACTGGGGACTCACAGAGAATCAAGGGCATGCGGGTGGGCATGGCAGCAGTAGGCAGCGGGGCCTGTGGCAGTAGGCACATTTTGACAGCCAGGAAACAGAGAAGAGAGAGAGAGAGAGAGAGAGAGAGAGAGAGAGAGATGGAGAGAGAGAGAGAGAGAGAGAGAGAGAGAGAGAGAGAAAAGAAAAAGAGAGGGAGAAAAAGAGAAACTAGAACTGGGTCTTTGGGTAAAACTTCCAAAAGACTGCCCCCAATGACCTACTTCCACAAAGCTGGAATGTATCTCCCACAGTTCCACAACCTCTCAGGACAGTGCCACCAGCTGGGGACCAAACATTCAAACAGATGACCTTTGGGGAACATTTTAGATCTAAACCACCTTCCAGTGTTCTCTACAGTACAGCCATGATGGCCTCCCAGCTCCTCAAACAGATTGAGTGCTCTTCTCTCCTAGGACCTTTCATTTTCCTCTAACATCTTTCTAAAAATGTTTTCCTGGAATCTTGACTTGACTAGATTTTTCTCAACCTCCTTGGAGTTGCTGCAGGAGTAAAGGGCTCATGTGCTTGTAGGGGCGCCCCTTCCCACCAGCCATGTGACACTCATCAGGCCTCCATGGAAGTGGCTTAAACCTGTATGCATCTTTCCCAGAAAGTATGGATGGAGCCCAGTTATTTATAGTTTAACAAGTCTTCCTGGGGATTTCCATTTGCAGTAAAATTTGAGCATTTCTTTGGACAAATCATTTTGGTTCTGAAAACAGACTCATTCATAAAACTCATTCATAAAACCAGGCAGTCTGGTAACAGAAGTGTATAACCAAAGATCTCTGAAATGAGCCAGTATGTAGACTGATGTGCAGTTGACTGGACCTGTAAGAAATCCACAAAGAAAGGGCTTACTTTTCTTCACTACCCAATAATGCCAAGCAAAACCTTCCAAGTACTTAGAAGAAGAAAATGTCTCTGACTCATGTTTTGTTGGCCTTTGCTTGCTCAAAATAAAATGTTTTCTAAAAGAAAGAAAAAATGAAGGAAAGTGGGAGAAAGGCAAGGGCCATACCACTTAGCATTCCCCTTGGGAATGCCATATCCTGATGCCTCACCTTGCATTTTCAAATACCAACCCTACAGCTTGTACCTAGAATCCTGTGGTGTTTTAGAATCTATGGGGCAAGAATGTAGATGCAACGAGGTATTTATAAGGACCCCAAACTCTGCCCCTCATACTTTAGAATCCAGGTGAGGATCTCAGCAAGACCTGTGGAAACTTCTCACAGTTACCTGATCACTTGAGCAAGGAAAGGGACAAGGCCTGGATGAGGCCTGATCCACACTACATGTAGAGGACACATCAGGATAAGTTCTACTGTGCAGTTCCATTTCTGGGTCTCAGCTACTTCATCTTCAAGGTAAAAGAGTTAAGCTAAATTCACTTTTTAATTTTTACCTATTTTTTCATACCCCAGAATTTCTGGTCCTATGGATGATACCAGTTTAATTTTGGTAGTGAGATAGAGTACTACTCACCCTAATCTATTATTGGAGGGATAATCTTTGGGACCTTCTGGACTTTTTTTTTTTCAACTTAGCAAGACAAAAAACATTTAAACTACTACTCTTCCAAAGGATTCTGTGAACATTTGTATTGTTGTATATCTGGAACTGCCATTTCTTTGGGAGAAAGGGGTTAAATTTCCATTGACAGAGAGACTTGAAGTAAGCTGATGAAAGTCTCCTCTCTGACCTTAGAAATGGTTCTGGAGGAAAGTTTTACAATCTTCCATATGCCTCTGAGGCACAGAGAAAAAGCTATCTTTCTAAAGGAGTACCCAGTCATACCATTCTTTAACACCTTTCCTCCATCTTAAAAATTACAGCATTAAATATGAGGTATTTTTCAATATTTTTCTTTTTAACGTAATGGCTGCCTAGAGATGCCATAGCTTGATTTTCCTCTGCACAAAATTAGTTCCTTGACTCTTAGTGTTTTTCCTACATTCTTCTCTTTTCCATTTGAACAAAATATTTTGAGCTAGACTCAAAGGCAAACAGAATGTGAGTCAGAGCCATCTTGTTTCTCTAGGATATTTGGAAGGTTTCACTTGGCAGCTTCAGGTGAAGTAGGAAAGTAAGCCTTTTCCTCCCTGTGTTCTCAAATGTCCAGCCAACTGTACTTCAGTTTGAGTCCTAGCTCATTTCCGAGGGTTGTACATCCTTTTTGTCCAACTTCCCAGAGGTTTTATGAATGGATACATTTTCAGAATCAAACATAATAACAAAAAAAATTCACATAAAACTTTCTAGGGGGAGGAACCACGTTTTATTGATTTCACATAACCCTGGTATTGTTTTATCACAACTTGAACCCAGGTGTTGGTTCTTGAACTGAAATGTACTTCCTTGTTTATTCTCTTACACAAATGCTTGTGTAATTTTGCCTTGCACACAGTCCTTCTCTGCAATTTTATAGTATCTGAAAGCAATTTCCAGATTTATTTTGAAAGTCAAATGATTTCTCATAACAGTTCTATGAAGAATATTTGGAGAGAGATTGGAATAATTGTTTTTCAAACAAAAACTAAAAGCAAAGAATGGTGGCATGAAGACTCACTTCAAGGTTCACACTAGAATTCAGTTCATTCATTCAGTAAATATTCAGTATTATTATCATACTAATCTAATTATTCACGTACTAGAATACATTTCTTGTGTTTTAGCATATACTCAAGGTGCCTTTTAAAGGGATAATTTTATCCCCATGTAATCCTGAGTCTTCCCAACATACATTCAAAACTTATACAGTCACACTATCAGGAGGGAACCTTCTACTATTCCATATGTGAAGGCAAAGAAGGAGAGCTTAGGAAAGTAGAGAAGCCAGTAAGAGTCCAAAAAAGGCATTCTAGGATGATTTTTACCATTCAGCTATAGTAGAGCAAAATGAAAGATTTCCCAAAAACAGTGCTAAAAATTTCCCTTGCCTCTGCTTAGGCAATGATTCTTACACAAGACTTTCTGTGTAATCTCCTTTTATGTGACTCCTGCTTCAGAAAGCCCTTGGCATTGGAGACTGGGTAGCTTCAGAAGCTCAAGACCATATTATGGCTGAAATATCTATTTTAAAGGCAGTATATTGTTGTTGTTGTTAGGTACATTGAGTCAGTGTCCGACTCATAGCAACCTTATGTACAACAGATGAAACATTATTGTTGTGCTTCTCTGCTACTCAGAGGAGTTTCAATGGCTGATTGTTTTGGGGAGTGGGTTGCTGGGTCCTCCCAAGCCTACAGCACCTGGTGTTCCCAGGCGATCTCCCATCCAGGCCTGACCCTGCTTAGCTTCCAAGATCTGACAGGATCAGAGGCCACAGTGGCATAATGATCTCTTATTTAAATTAAGAGGATAATGGGATTGAGGTATAGCTTGGGGTAAATTATTTGCCTAGCATGTATGAGCCCTTGGGTTCAGTCCCCAAAACCACACACACACACACACACACACACACACACACGAATGTTAAAGCCAGAAGAGACTCTAGAGATCATCTGCTTCAGAGCAAGTTTCATTTCATATTTTTTAATACAAGTTTTATTTTTTTAGATATAGTAAGGTCAACATATCAGGAGATGACTTTCTTCAAAATTAGAGCTTGTTGTGGTCACAGATACCAAGAAAGGGGACCTGCAATGACATAAGGGCCGCATGGGGAAGCACTGAATTTGGGTCAGGAGGCAAAGGGAGAGGGAAAAATGGGAGCAAGAGAGTTTACTTTGGTTTCTGTGAGAAAGAATAGGGTAGGAAGGGTGAGTGGGTTTAAGATGGACTTGCTTGAATAAATAATATCGGCTGACTCTGAGGCATAGGTACATTCCCTAATTGTATGGTACCTGTCCTTAGTGTGATTGGGGCAAGTGATTAAAGGCTCAGACTGTAAGAGTTCGGATTAAGGAAGTGGTGTCAGAGTAGGCTTTTGACTGGTTGCATTTGATTCGACTAGTTTTGTATCCAAGGTGCTCCTAGGCAACTTGTTTACTATTTCTGGGAATTTACTAACCCTAGAAGGAGTCCCTCTAGAGTCAGCAAGACTGCCATTTTTAGATTTCTGAGGCTAGGCAAAGTAAAAGGTTTTTCTTGGCTTATCTGAATGTTTGTTTGTGGGTTGTTGTTTTTTTTTCCATGCTGGGGATTGAACGTTAAACCTCTTGAATGCTTAGAAAGCACTCCATCTCTGAACCACACCCCCCTTTTGTTATTATTGCCCCCCTTTTGTTATTATTGAGACACACTCTCACTAAATTGCACAGGCTGCTTTTGCCCTTGAACTCGTGATCCTCTTGCCTCCACCTCCTGAGTCACTAAGATTACAGGATCCTTCTTGAATTCTTAAACAAAATTGGGATTTCAAAGGAAATTGCCCAAATACTTTCCACAGTAGGGAACAAACTATTTAGACACATGGCTGACCTTAACTGCCTCCACAGTGCAACTGATGGACACAAAGGAGTCCACACAAATGGCAGAACAGAAGCAAAGGCAAAGCCATTATTTAGATGTAGTTTTCCTTTAATGTTTTGCATTTCCCTTGTAGAAATTCTCTGCTCCCTACTTATACTTTTCAGAGCCGCTGTACATGCATTCTCCCAGCTAGAAGCCCATGGCCCCCAAATTTAGGACTCTTCCCTGGCCTTCCATCTTCAGTCATCACCATCCACTTCATCTCTTAAAAACTTCCTCAAACTATAAACTAAAACACTATAGTGGGTTTTGGTGTGCAGGCTAAAAATGTTACAATGCCTGGAAGGGAAGATAGCCCTCTTATAACAGTCCATTGAGTTACATCTGTCTGTTATTAACTGGACAACACTTTGGGTCAAAAAGGAAGAGGTACTATATAGAAAGGTGACCATGGAGTAGGAATAACAGAGTGCCAACGACAAACTCTAGGTAAGAGTGTTCACAGTCACATGGGGTAAGTTCCTGGGAGAAGGGCTGTGATAGCTCCTTAAGAGAAGAAAATCTTACAAAAGAGAAGTGAGAAAATGTTAGGGCAAATGTTGTCTGTTCTGCTTAAGAATAATTTGGACTTTATGATATCTTTCCCTGAGAAAAGGTGTAGGTAAAACTAGTGAGTTGTATACCCCCAAGATAGTTGAATAGACGATATACTTTGCACAACGGAAGTTGCCAAATGCCGAAGAACATTCCCATACTGTGATATTCAGCATCAATTGTTAAGAATGTCCTGGGTAAGTTGTTTGCTTAACTGAAGAAATAACAGCCTGTTTTTTATAAATATTTTGAGGGGGTGAAAGTAATGACTTTTTTTACTTTGTCTCATTTTTATATGATATTTGATTTTGTGTGAGACTAGCTTATGAATTTGGCTTGTTCTGATTTATAAATGACCTTTGGATGGATCTGCAATTGTTCCTGGAATTTATACCACAGGGATTCCCTTTCTGTCCTCCTTACTTAATTACTGAACATATCACACATAAATGTGATGGGAAGCCAGACGAACATTTAAATTATTTTCAGAAGGAAGCCTATGTTGGAAAATATTTGAGCTGCGTCCATATTGTGGGTTTCATTTGTCTAGTTAAGCATTCTTTCATAATTTAACCATCCTGATAAATTATTACTCAAAAGTGTTTAAGCTTACTATGCTCTTTTCAGAATGCTCGTGGTAGCCCAACAACTGCTCATTCAAATGTTGCCTTTCACTCCAAGGTTTGGTAATCCAACCACACTATTTGACAAAATGCTTCATGTAGAAGGTCACCCCTGAGATCCCGGTGCCAGGAAGCAGAGAAAATTCCCCCAGATGAAATGTTCATTTCTGGGATCCAATAGGGCAGTTCAGTGTCTTATTTTCGCCTGATGGAATTTTTCAGAAATACAAAATGAAAAGCAGAAGCAGCTTCTTTTGGGTATGTGTGCTTCTTTTGGATATGGATATGTGTCCCCTCAGTGACCTGAATAACAGCTGTGGGCAGGATGGCAATGTGAAAGTGACATGCCTTCCAGAATATCAGCAGATGTCCTCCTGGGTGCATCATCTACATTGCAGTAAAAACACATGGAAGTTGTTTCTCACAGAGGCAGGACATTGCCCCAAGCTTGACACTAGATCAGTTCCATACTAGGTAACTACTACAAAATTTTCCTTAAATATCACTGCCATTATGCTGCTTTCTTGCTTAAAAAAAAATCCCCTGGTGTAGTAGGCAGAATAATTGAATAATTGTACCTAAAAGATGTCCATGTTCTAATTCCTGCTATGGTTTGAGTATATCCCTCAAGAGTTCATGTGTTGGAGACTTAATGCCCAAATTCATATGTTAACAGTATTATTGGAGAGTCATTAGGATAAAATGAGGTCATGAAAATAGGGCCCTCACTATGGCATTAGTGTTTTTATAAGAATAGACATCCATTGTGAGCTAGCATACTTACTCTCTCATCATGTGATACCCTCCACAATGTTATGATACAGCAAGAAGGTCCTCACCAGATGCCAGCTAGATCCTGGTGTTATGCTCTCTGACCTCCCAGCCTCCAGAAGCATGACCAAACTTGTATTCACTGTGGCATCTGATCCTGTCAGATCTTGGAAGCTAAGCAGGGTTGGGCCTGGTTAGTACTTGGATGAGAGATCACCTGGAAACACCAGGTGCTGTAGACTTGGGAGAAGGACTTGGCAACCCACTCCCAAAAATCAATCCACCACTGAAAACCCTATGAATAGCAGAGAGGCACTGATGCTAGTATTTCGCCTGTTGTACGTAGGGTTGCCAGAAGTCGGACACTGACTCGAAGGCACCCAACAACAACAACAACAACAACAACAACAACAACAACAACAACCCAGTCTCATGTATTTTATTATAGCAAAAGAAAACAGACTAAGGCATCCCTGGAATCTGTGACTATGTTATCTTACATAGAAAATGGGCCTTTGTCAATGTGATTAAGGACCTTGAGATGGGGAGATTATTGTAGATTATCTAGGTATACCCAATAGAATCATGAGTCCTTAAAAGCAGAGAACCCTTTCTAGATGTTGGTAGCTATGATCTACATCCCACTATCCCACTCTAGAAAAAAGCCAATTTCAGCCCATAATGTTTCTTCTACTTTTGCACTCCTCTACTGCCTGATGTTTTACTAGCAAAGAGATCTTCAAACTTACTGGTCTAAGAATTTCTTTGCACTCCTAAAAAATCATTGAAGACCCCAAAGGTCTTTTGTTTGTATGCATTGTAGCTATAATATTTACTATGTTAGAAATTAAAACAAATAAATTTTAAATTGTTATTAATAATTTAAAATAATATTGAAAACAAATATTTTATAAAAGATGAATCTTTCATTCTACATGTGTGGGTAAGAATTCTGTTCAAAGCACAAGGGAGCGAGCCCCAATGGACTTTAATGTAAAGATTATTAATTGAACTTCATTTAATTTTAAAATAAGTAATGTCTTTTAACTATGATAGCTACATTTTCCAGAACAAGAAAATTTAATGAAAAGTGTGGTATTGTCTTACATTTTTAAAAATCTCTTTGGCTTAATAGAAAATAGCTGGCATCTCAATTATGTCTTATCTATTATTTTGTGTTGTTTTGGTTGAAGTATTTAAAGATTGGCCTCGAATAGGTTGCAACTGTAAAAGGTAAGTTATTTTTAAAGTTTTACAGATAATGCTAGATATTATTCTTTGACATTGCACCAAAACTCAGTAAATGCTAGTTTCTTAAAGTTTAATCACAATTAGTCCAGCTTCCAACTTAAACTGCAATGAGTAAAAGCATTGAAATTTTAGTATCTTTGTCCTTGGACTAATAGGTAGACACAGATTTTCCCAAACATAGACATTGAAGTTCCTAAGAGGCTGTCCAATGTTCCTTTGATTAAAACAATTATGTCCACAGCATGTGCCAGCCCCAAAAGAAGTGGATGATATTTCTTTGGAGAATCTTGCTTGGCACAGCAAGATAGAAGGGAGGCAGAACTGAAGGCAAAATCACTCTGACCTTCTAGCATTTTCTACCATTTTTCTTCCTAAGAGATGGAGAGTAGGAAGTGAGAGAGGGCAAAGGAGGAATGGAAGGCTTTCCCAAGAGCTACCTCAACCTCTTGATGCCTAAAACTGAGATGAAATGGGCCTCAGGAGCAAAGGGAAGCTGAGATGTAGAGTGGAGTTCCCGAAGAACAAACAGATTTGAAGGTGTACCTCTCAACTTCATTTCCCATCTTTCCTATTCTGTTTTTTAGGAATGTCTGGCCCCAGGTGGTGGTGTTATTAGGTGCTCTCCAGTCTATCTACAACAGAATGAAACATTCCCTGACACTGTGCCATGCCCAGCCCTATGTCAGTGCTTCTCTGCTATTCATAAGATTTTCTATGGCTGATTGTCTCAAGAGTGAGCAGCTAAGTCCTTCTCCCATTTTTGTGGTGCTGGGAATCAAACCCAGGGCCTCAGAGATCACAGAGCAGCACTCTACCAACTAAGCTAAATCTCACCCCAGCCCAAGTGGAGACAAGTAATCGTCAGAAAAGAATCAATATATAACATAGAGCAAGAGAGAAAAGAATGGGAGGAGGAGAAAGGGAAAAGAAAAGAAGACAAACAATAGGAAGATAGAGATAATTAAAGAAAAAATAAATAATTTAAAAAACATAATTTCAAAGAAATTTAAAACTTAGATCCAATAAAAGACAAAAGAGGTTATAAGCAATAGATGATAAGCAAATTGATAGAGCAAATTAGAGATAGAAATAGAGAAAAGAAAAATATTACATAAGGCAAAATCACCATGAAATAAAAATAGAATAAGTATATTTTAAAATGAAGCTTAAAATATAGAGGACAGGCTGTAGAAAAGTATAAAGATAAAATGAAAAAGAACAAGATTATTTAAAAATTATAAAGAAGACAATACATCTGTAAGACAGAAAATGTTATAGTCCTAAAGAATTGGGGAGGGGGATTTCAAAAAGCTACTAAAAGCAACTTTCCTGAAATAAAGATTTGAACCTGTAGGAAGAAAAAAATCATGCCCAATGCCAAGAAAAATTAATACAAAAGGTTACTGTGACACATCCTAGTGGTTGAAATTTAAGGATAAAGAAATAATATAGACATTTCACCAGAAAAAAAAAAAGAAAAGGGACACAAAAGGGGGAAATTAAATTTTCTTCAAATAGTGGAACAGTCTCCACAAAATTGAAGGGAAGTATAACCAGAGAACCTTATGACCAGGTGAGTTATTTATCAAATGGAAAGACAACAGGTATTCTTAAGCATGAAAAAAAACAGAGACAAGAGCATCTGTAAGTATTTCTTGGGAGAAACACACACACACACACACACACACACACACACACACACACACGCCCCTTCTTGAAAATTAAATCAAGATACCCAAGATATGAATCAAACATTTTAATTGGAAATAAAAATGTCAGGGTTCCAAAAACACAATTATGAGACATAGTAAATGGTTTAAATATAGAATTAAGACTAAACAGCTATGCAAATATGGTATATAGAAATATAACTGTTACAAATCTTTAAATTGTAAAAATAATTAACAAAATTCATAAACTGGAAAAGAGGCAAGTTGGAATAAAATTTGTGTATTAATTTTTTCATCTCTCATAGCAAGAGATCAAGAGATATTATGTAATGATAAAACTTGCAATTTAACAAATGGTGCTGGGAAACATGGTCATCCACATGCAGAAAAATGAAAGTGGATCCGCATCTCTCAATATACACGAGAGTTAATTCAGAATGGATAAAAGATCTCAACATAAAACCAGAAACTTTAAAACTCATAGAAGGCAAGATAGGCAATACACTCCATCATATAGGCATTGGAAAAGATTTCCTTAATAGGACCCCAATTGCTCAAGAAATTGCAACAAGAATATATAAACGGGACCACATCAAATTAAGAAGCTTCTATACAGCAAAAGAAACAATTAACAG
>VMDO01011809.1:0-64732 GCA_007922755.1 Pedetes capensis | reverse complement strand
GTATCCAACTCATAGCAACCCTATGTACAACAGGCAAAACACTATTGTCAGTGCTTCTCTGCTATTCATAGCATTTTCAGTGGCTGATTGTTTTTTGGGGAGTGGGTTGCCAAGTCCTTCTCCCAAGCTACAGCACCCGGTGTTCCCAGGTGGTCTCCCATCCAAGTACTAACCAGGCTCAGTCCTCCTTAGCTTCTGAGATCTGATGGAATCAGACACCACAGTGGTATGGCTGCAGTCTACATAACTGTATAGAATCACCCAAATTCATGGAACTAAATATCTAAAATGAGTAAATTTTACTGTATTTAAACACCTCAGTTAACTACTCAGTTAAAACCTCAGGTAAGCTACTCTTTAAAAGCAGTATCTTCCAGGTTGCCCCAGCAGAGAGAGCAATACACAGAGGTCTGAGTATAAGATATGAATTTAGACATACCAAGTGAGTAGATTGTACAGGGCAGAAGAACAGAAGCCAATGCCAGTGCCCCCAGGAAATGGTGACATTTAAGGAGAAAGACAATGAGGAAAGAGAAAACTAGCCAGTACATTAGGAGACAATAGTGAACAAAAGCTGAGTTTTTAAAAGAAGAGAGTAACCAACAGAGTAAATGCCTCCCAAAAGCTACAAGAAGATATAAGCTAAACCCGAGCATACACTGACTGCACTGATCTGGAAGACCTTGGTAGAGTAACCTGGAGATTTCTTCTCTTTAATCTTGCTATTATAATAACTAGGTTACCTTGAGGCAGTGACTTTGGTTTTATAGTTTGTTTCTGGTTTTGCATTTGTAAACAAGGTCTGGTCATATAGCCTAAGCTAACCTAGAATTTGTGATCCCCTGCCTCAGCCTCTCAAGTACTGGGATTACTGGTGTGCACTACCGTACCCAGCTGAGGCAGTGGTTTTAAAACGGGGTTTTTTTTTTAGCAGCAAAAACCTCGCAGAAAGAGGTGGTAAGGAACTTGCCATGACCAATCCTAAATTTGCTGATTTCCAAAAATTTACTGATTCTTGGTCTTAAAATTCAGTTTACAAACATTTTGGGTATTTCTGAACAAGCTTTGTTGTTGTTGTTGTTGTTATTAGTTGCTGTCGAGTCGGTATCCGACTCATAGCGACCCTCATAGGGTTTTCAATGGCAGACTGTTTCGGGATTGCCTTGGGAGTGGGTTGCCAGGTCCTTCTCCCATTTTTGCGGTGCTGGGAATTGAACTCGGGACCTCAGAGACTGCAGCGCAGCGCTCTACCAACTGAGCTAAATCCCAGCCCGAACAAGCTTTAGTTAGATAAAAATTAAATTCGAGTTGTACAAGCACCTTGTACCTGAAAGCAAAGGTACAGATGCTTGTGATAGCGGCAAGTGTTGCTGCCACAAGTCTTAACAATGTAGGGGACAGGTACTGGGAAGCCAGAGCAACCAAGCTCACTGCTGGCAACCAAGGCTGACACGAACAGGCAACTGACATGGTGGAGAAAATGTACCATTTTAAGTCCAAGTGTGACACCCAGTGGTCACAGAGATCACTGCCAGCTATCAACCACTAGATACATCCAGGGCACAGAGGAAGGGCTGACACCTGCTGTCACTCTGCCAGGGCTGTCCTTCTACTTCCCAAGTTAGGAGGGCAAACTGGGCTGAGTAGCAGAGCAAGGTGACCCTGAGGAAACTGGCTAAGCCCTAGGAAGCAGTAGGTAGCGCTTCATTTCCCGTGATAACACCTGTAAAGAGAAAGTTTGATGTCCTAAAGCATTCTCACATTTATTATCCCACTTGATCCTCTGCCTTGTGAGTTAGGCAGAGCCAGCTATTACAGGCCCACTTTATGTCCAGAGAGGAAGAAGCAGAGAGGAGAAGGTAATTATCTATAAACCCACATCTCCTGGATCTAAGTCAAGTGCTTACTCCACAACAGCACATCATCTACACTTAGCCAGAGATGCTTCAGACATGGGGCTGGGCATCCACAGTCCTCCACATCTGGGGCCCCAGACATGAAATAAGATTCAGTTTCTAAGACATCCCAAAGTCATTCAGTAAACAAATATTTCTTGAGTGCCCTCTGTGTGCCAAGAACTGTACGTCCATAGACAACAGAGTCCTGCCTGAAGGAGATTTTAGTCTAAGGAGGGACTGTGACAGGCAGGTCGTGGCACAGGAGGAGCACTGTTTTGCAGAGTAGGATCAGGGACACTTGGCATAGGGCCTCAGCTACAGGCAGCTCAGTAAGTGCTCCTGTCTATCACCCAGCCACCTGGAACAAGAAAGTAGCACAAAAACATTTCTAGACAGCTCTCCTTTCCAAACTCCACATGTTTGTCAGCTTGCAGTGCTGTAGGAATGTGATGCTAAAAGCTATGCCACTGGTATTTCAGATACTAGCAGGGCCACCCATTGTGGGCAGGTTTCAGCTGAGCTTCCATACTAAGATAGATTATGGAGAAGGACCTGGCAGCCCAGTTCTGAAACAATTAGCCCTGAATACACTATGAATAACAGACAAGCACTGTCAGATACTTTGCCAGAAAATGAGCCCCCAAGGCTGGAAGACATTCAAAAAACAACTGACTAAGAGTCATTTCCTCAAAGTAGAGTCAACCTTAATGATGGGAATGGAATAATGCTCCTGGGACCTCCAGTTGCTGACATAACACAACTCAAAGTGAGAAGAAATACAGTGACTACAACAATGGACTCAACATAAAAAGATTGTGTGCATGGTACAGTGTCAGGTAGTGTTTCACTCTGTTGTACATAGGGTCACTATGAGTTGGACCTCACTTGATGGCATCTAATAACAGCTCCTTTCCAAAAGAATGGAAAATAGAGAAGAACATTCACCCTCAGTGAAACTAGGAAGCAGCCAACATCCTAATGCCCAGCTGATGGGCTAAGAAGAGGGGAGAAGACGGGGAGGGAAAGCATCTCTGCAACCCTTGGGCAGTGCGCAGATCTACTAAAGTCAGTGCACGTATCAGCAGGCAGCTATTAGCTTGGCCATGACAGAGAAGCATCTCAAACTCACTCAGATCCACTCAAAAGCAGGGGAAGCAGGAAGCACATCAAACGATAAATCTTCACACAAAAACTCGAAGTTAGTAATGCCAGGTACAAACAGCTCTGCCTCTTCTCATCAAAGACAACCAACAAGAAACAAGATCCACAAAACCTGTGACAAAACAGGATTTTTATGCTGACTAAGCAGACTCGCTTCTCCCTCCCAAAATAGGAACAGAGAAAGCAGCAATCACGAAGCAGAGACCTCCTTCTGCAGAAGCCAGAGCAAAGCCTGTGGAAAAAGCATTTGAGGACTGGGACTTCTGCCAAAAAGGCGGCCAGATACTGCCGGGGTGGGGGGTGAAGGAGAGGAACTCATGCTATAAATATCTAAGAGTAGAAGACAGATGTAAGAACCAGCCTTTTAAATGCACAGTGAGCTCCTAAGGAAGTAAGGGAACACACAAGGTCTGAGAACGAAGAGGAAACTCAAAGAAAGTGGATGAGAGAGGCCTGAGCTGCCCTGGGGATTCCTGCCCATAGCCCAGAGGGCCTGTCTGACGATCCCATGGAAGACACAAAGCACGGGACCCTCAAGGGAGAGGACGGAAGTGAAACCTCTGTGTGGATCCAGGATCTAGAAGGAGCTAGACCCGTGGGCAGGGGTCCCAAGAGGGAAAGGTCAATATGGAAGTTGACTGGGAAACTTGTCTGTCTCAGGCTACAGCTTGGGGTATAAAAATAAAAAGATTCCATGGAAATGGATAAGCAGAAGCCTTCACTCCCACAAGAGGGTTTGAAAACAGGCTATCATTATGCGGGGAATGCCTGGGGAAAATTTGATCTCAAGTGCTTCTCAGGTGAAATCACACTGGATATCTAGCAGAAACAGATGGGAAATGAGAAATCCCTCAGATCCCTCAGGATTCCCCTAGGCAGCAAAACACTATCAAATCAAAAATTACTAAAATGTGCACAAAAGAAAAAAGGACCACCAGGAAAAGTCAAACAAAAAGCAAAGACTTAGATCTCAAATAGCTCAGATATTAAAATCGTCAGAAAATATAAAATAAGTAAAAATAGGCCATATAGCCCCAAAAAAGATTTGCCCAAGAACTGGGTAGGATGGCACATGCCTGTAATCCCAGTACTTAGGAGACAGAGATAGGAGGATTGTGAGGTCAAGGCCAGCCTGGGCTACATGGAGAAACCCTGTCTCAAAAAACAAAAAACAAACAAAAGACGTGTCCAACAATGTTCATAGCAGTTTTATTTGTAATTATAAAAACTTGGAGAAATAGCTCAATGTCTATCCCCAGAAGAATGAATAAGTAAATTGTAGTATACCCCATCAATAAAATACTACTCACCAATAAAAAGGAAATGAATTAAGGGAATGGGTTGACAATGTGGATGAATCTCAAAAACAGTGTTGAGCATACATACTCTGTGTTTCCATTTATATAATGTTCACTAACAGACAAAACTAACATATGGGTAATAAAAATCAGAACATTTGAGGGAAAAGAGAAAAGTTAACCGGAAGGATACACAGGGGAACTTCCTGGAATTATGGTAGTACTCTATATGTTGATTAGATGGTGGTTTCATAGGCATATACCACTGTGAAAAACTTATCACACTCTACTATTAAGATTTATATATAATAATAATAATTATATAATAATTATATCTCAATAACACACACTCAATAAAAAAGGAGATAGAAATTATGTTTCAACCTATAAAAATAATCAAAAGTATTTGAAAAAGATCCAGAAAGGAATTCTAGAAATAAAAAATCTGTAAGCATTGAATTCAAAAACTGAATAAGTTCTGCTTCAAGCTATAGCTTATAAAGACCAAGTCTTCTATCATGAATCTCAACAGCATCTTAAAAAGCAGCAGAATATGTTTGCTATTTAAAAAGATGTTTTCAAGTGGGGCACAGTAGCACACGTATGTAATCACAGCAACTTAGGAGATGGAGGCAAGAGGACAATGAGGTTGATGCCAGAGGCAGCCTGAGTAACATAAGATGACCCTGAGTCAAAATTAAAAAATAAACACGCTGGGGATGCAGCCCAGTGGTAGAGGACTTGCAAAGTTTATGCAAGGCACTGGGTTCAACACCTGAGTACACCCCAAAAAAATAAAAATACATGTTTTTTCAAACATCAGAGAGCTATCAAGACAGTAAGAACTTGAACCTAGACCTCACAGAAAAGGGCAGTGCAGAAATATGAGTCAGACACTCGGCTATGCTTTTTCCTCTCCAAGTATTTGCTGAAAATAGCCAGCTGAGAGTATGGGAAACTGGGAAGAAAATGGCAAGAAAGATGCTGAGAAGCTAAGCAAAACTTTTCATAGTCTCAAGGACTAGGGGGATAATAACTGGAATTTGGGACCCTCTAAAGTATTCTCAGGTTATCAGCTGGAGACCTGGAAGGGCTATTCTCAAGAAATAAAAGTGCCGGGCGTGGTGGTACAACCTGTCATCCCAGCATCTCAGGAGGCAGGGGCAGGAAGATCACAAGTTTGAGGCCAGAGGCAGCCTGCATAACTTAGTGAGACCCTGTCTCAAGATAAAAAACAAAAAAGAGACTGGGGGTGCAGCTCATGGGTAGAGCACATACAAAGTATGCACGAAGCCCTGGGTTCAGCCTTCTAGTACCTGGGAAAAAAAGAGAAAAGAGAGAAGAGAGAAGAGAAGAGAAAGGAAGGGTAAGGGAGGGAGGCAGGGAAAGAGGGAGGGAGAGAGAGCAGGAGGGAGGAAGGAAAGAAAGAAGGAAGGAAGGAAGGAAGGAAGGAAGGAAAGAAGGAAGGAAGGAAGGAAGGTAGGTAGGTGATAGCTTTTATAAAAACCAAAACCAGTATCAAGTCAGCCGAATTTCAAAGTAGATTGAACCATCACCTAGCACAACTGCCTAACTGAAGCAAAAATAAATCATCTTTGGAGAGTGAATCCTATTCAGAACCTCAAATTATCTCCACAATTTTTCAAGCCCAATGTCTTTTATTCCATCAAAAACCAGGCAAGGGCTGCAGAATGCATCCAAGACAAAGAAAGCACATATGCCACCGTTCCATGGCCTGCTATGCTGCTCTGGTCCCCCAGAACCTTCACCATGCTCAAGGGAGTCACAGCTGCTGGGAAGATGCACTATCACGAGTGGAAAAGGAAAGTTAACAGTTCAGAAGTAGAAAGGGGGCTTTAAGTGTGGTGGCCATCACTCTGAGCAGATTGAAAGAGAAGAAAACATGGCAAAAGTGCCCTCTTTTGCTTTTGTGATGGTATCTACCAAAAAAAAAAAAAAACACTAGATGGCAAGATCAGCCCCATGAATTGAGACGGCATCATTCCAGGAAAGAAAGGAACTCCACAGGAAAGACACTTAGTTTTTGTTTTTGTTTTGTACAAACACATTTCAAATCTTCTTTTAGCCATTTTCAAGCCTACAGTGCACTATTATTATGGTCACCATTCTCTTCACTAGACCACCAAAGCTTATTGTCTAACTGGAACTTTGTTCCTTCTGATGAGCACCTCCCCTTTCCCCATCCGCCACCCACCTCTCCAGCTGCTGGTAACCACCACTCTACTCTTTACTTTTATGAGTTCAATTTTTTTAGATTCTACATATAAATGAAACTGTGTGGCATTTGTCCTGTGTCTGGATTATTTCACTTAGTATAATGTCCTCCAGTGTTGGGTCCCTGTTCGGGCGCCAACTATGTTGGGCCCCGCGTTCTGGTGCCAACTCTATGTGGGGCACGCGCCTCCCAGTCCGGCCTGGAGGTTAGGACCGGCTGCGCCGCCGCCGCGCACACAGATACTACACACAATTCACTCGGGACCCTCAGGTGAGGGGTGCAGACTCCTGCGGCCCTCAGGACCCCGGAGGAGACGGGAGAAAGGAAAAGCCTCAGGTGCTTTTGCCTTCCAGGGGCAAACACCTGTGTTGGCCGTCTGGGTGGTCAGGAGGAGACAGGTGTTGCTTCCTCGGTGATCAGATGGAGAGCAGGTACCTTTCCTTGTTGAGGATTGCAATGGGAGAGCATTATTTCCTCACCAAAGGTCCAGGGGAGAGCAGCGGTAGAGTCGTTTCCGCATTGGTGGTCCAGGCAGGAACCGGCAAGAAGGCGCAGAAAGGGATGCCAAAAGGAAGGATGGAGCTGCCGCAGCGCAACTCTTTATGTAGCTCGCCCATGGAATGGCCTGAGCCAATCAGCTTTCAGTCCAGTTATCCAATCAGGAAGGGTTTTGCACAAATGTGCAACGAAGTTACTTTCATTTTCCCTAGATTTCTAACTTACAAACCAGATATTCAAATGCCATTTTCCCAGTTTGGGAGGTTTTGCCAATTTCCTCCCAATTTTTCCCTACACTCCAGGTTCATCAAAACATCACATTGTATGATATGCATGTATGAAAACGTTAAAATGAAACTCATTAAGTTGTACACTAACAAAAAATTTTAAAAGGTATATTAAAACCTTCTCTTAATAAACTTCAGCTTTGCTTCACAAAAAATTACATTGTACACCATAAACATATACATATTGTCAATTAAAAATTTGAAAAGGAATATGAAAAAAAGAAAAAGAAGTTTGTTTAAAAACTTACAATTGTTTTCCATGTATGGTTTTCCATGCTCGCCATGTGAATTTGAATCCCCATTATTCCACACAATGGCTGTCCTTCAGGCAGAATATGTCTGCCATCTTAGAAGAAGATAAGGACTCAACAATCATAACTAAACATGTTATTTAGAATGAAGAAATTTCCAAGTGACCCAAATATTTGAAATCAAATGTTTAGAAAGTTTGAGAATTTACTGCCAAAACAGAGTGTGAAAAAAGGTGAGCACAGCCAGGTGTGGTGGCACACACCTATAATCCCAGTACATAGGAGGCTGAGGCAGGAGGATTGATGAGAGTTTGAGGTCAGCGAGGTCTTCATAGTGGGTTACACAGCAAGACCCTGTCTCAAAAACAAAACAAGCCAAAAAAGTGAGCACAAGCCAAGAAATTTTTACCCTTTTACATATCACTGGTATGTTTTTTTAAGGAAAGGATACTTTTGGTAAGCAGTTGTCTAGAAAATGTTTGTATAATCTAATTTTTACTACCTCCAACTACTATGAACCCAGCCAAAGATTTGTATTTGTGCCACACCTTCATTTTTGTGATTTATATACAGTTCTACATTTGCTGAATTTCCCCTTTAATTTTCTCCTGCATGCTTTCTTGGAATTAAGAGTTGTTTCTATTTTGGAATGTTATGTAAGACTTGTTTTTATTTAATGTTGATGTCAGTATTTCAACTGCTATGAAAGCATGTACTTGTATACTATAAATACCCTAGTACCCAGTTTCCTTTGCATTCTGCTTACCCCAGTTATTGGGCCAGCTCTTCTGTACTTTGTTTTGTGATGCTGTAGCTGAGACTCTGAACCACATTTCTAATTACTGGCATTAGGCTCTGCCAATAGGAGACATTAAAGGCAGAGTACATGGTGGAAGAAGAAGAAAGGACTTTCTCCTGTGACTTCCAGTCTGCTTTCTGCTCCTGAGAACATTACTTTAGCAACACTCCTTCATCGAGGCTACAGTTCTTTCCCATGACAGCAGCTGAATTCAGTGTGCAGCTTTTCTGCTCTCGCCAACAAGTCCCTCCAACACTGAGGCCAGCCCGCTAGGCCCTCTCCTCAGGAGTGTGGATCCCAAATCCATGAGGCTCTTCTTCTAGCTCGGACACATCAGCACCAGATGGACAGCACCCCTTCCCTAAGGTCTAAACTCCAGTTTCACACAGCTCTCCTCTGAGTTTTCAAGGTGTCAGTAATTCCAACCTCTTTCCTTTGCTCCTGCAGCTTTGGGGATTACCTATACTTCTTACCTTTCTAACACTTTTTTTCCTTGCTCATAGAAACCTAATTAACAAACTTATAAATTGTTAACAATTCATATTAAATGGTCTCTATTAAAATGACTGGCATAGCTCCTCAATCAATTAGATCTTCTTGAGCTGGGTGTGGTGGCATACGCCTGTAATCTCAGCAACTTGGGAGGTAGAGGCAGGAGGATTGTGAGTTTGAGGCCAGAAGCAGCCTTCATAACTTGGTGAGACCCTGTCTCAAAATGAAAAAATAAAAAATGGGTTGGGGGTGCAAAGCAGTGGTAGAGCACTTGCAAAGTATGACTGCTTTCTTCACTGTTTTGTAAATTACAGTATGAAACTCTTTCAGTTATTTTGACAGATTCAGATCTAATTACTTCATTTTTGGTGATATTTTTAAAAACTTTAAAAGTAAGTTAAAAGGATTCATCATGAATAAGATGCCAATTCTCTTCAAATTAATCTATTGATTCAATAAAGTCAAAATCAAAGTCCCAGTAGGCTGTATCAAATAGACATTGATAATCTAATTCCAAATTTTGTACAGAAAGGCAATAGGAATCCAATTAGCTAAGATAATTTTGGAAGATCCATAGTATCTGATTTTCAAAGCTTAATATAAAGCTATAGTAATCAACACAGTGTGTATTAATGACAAGAGAGACATATCGGTCAGTGGAACAGAATCAAGAAACATAATAGACTTCTGTAGATGATCAACTGATTTTCAACAAAGATGTCAGGGCAGTCCAATGGAGAAAGGGTAACTATTTCCACAAATGGCCCTGGGGCAACTAGATACCTATATATAAAAACAAACAAAAATCCAATCCACATCAATAAATAAATATTATGAGTTTTTATCATCAACTATCTTCACTATACAAGCCTTTAAAAATACTTTGAAATGAAGAAACTGTTGTAAAAAGGGAAAATGAGAAAAATAAATTGGCAAAACATGGGTGAATCTACACAAATATTACCTATGCGAAATGAAAGTAATAATATCCAATTTGAGGAATCTAAAAATTATAAAAATGCTACACAAAATCTCCAAGGAAGAAAAGCCTAATAGGCATTAATATGAAATATCATTATATTTTTCAGGAAAGTGAGAAAAATGTATAATGATTTAAGCTGGGTGCAGTGGTACACACCTGTAATCCCAGCAGCTTGAGAGGCAGAGGCAGGAGGATTGCAAGTTCGAGACCAGAGGCAGCCTGTGTAACTTAGCGAGACCCTGTCTCAAAAAGTAAAAAAAATGGGCTGGGGGCACAGCTCAGTGGTCCAGCACTTGCAAAGCATGCAGGCACAAGGCTCTGGGTTCAACCTCCAGTACCGGAAAAAAATATATATATAATGATTTTAGATTTTAAGTTAAGCATGCATATTAAAACATAAAGGGCAACTATAAAAATTAAAAATAGAGAAGTATACAACTTCCAAAACAAAATAGCAGACAAGTGGAATTAAACAAAAGTTAAATGAATCAAGAAAGAAGAAAAAAGTATTGAAAATATGCCAAACAGTCCAAAATGATACATAAATATATAATAGTGATCACAAAGAAAAATTGAAGTGTTCATTTTGGATGACAAATAAATGTTACATTAAAAAAATACATAAAATATAAAACCAAGAAAATTTGAAAGTAAAAGATGAGAAAAGATATGCCATACAAATATTAACTGATAGGGCTGATAAATAGCTCTATTTTGATATCAGACAAAATATAATTTTAACAGAAAAAAAGCACTGTTGGAGATTTTCAAAAGGCTACTATCTAGTGATAAAAGTTTCAATTCTCAGGAAAATATAACAATGCTACATGTATTGCAACTAATCATCTATCTTTAAAACATATCATCCAAATATTATCTGAATTAATAAATTCAATATCATAGTGAGGTCTTTTATGCATCTTTTGAGTTATTAAAAAGATTGAACAGCCAAATATACATAAAGTTATAGCAGACATGAACAATACATTAATAAGCTGTATCTAATGAATATTTATAAAATGCTTACCCAAAGAATAAGAGAATGTACACATATTACTTTCGATCCCATATTGAGCTATCATTAAACTGACTACATATTATGGAGGCTTTAAAGCAACTCTTTCTAAATTTCAAAGAATACATATGAAGTAGATCAGATTTCTTTTATCATAAGGTAATCAATTCAGAAATCAAATAGCAAGCAGAAACACTTTCAAAATGCACATTACCAGACAGAGTATCTGATATCCCCAGTGGAACTTGAGCAAAAATATCTAGACACCTGAGAGTTATGACAACCTCAAAGTCAATAAATTGAAGAAATACATACCCATCTGAATCCAAAATATTGGAACAAATGAGCTGAGGTCTTTTCCAAATAAGCATGAAAAGTATAATTAGAAAGTAAATATGTTAGTATTGTAAAACTGAAATTGGAAATTATAAGAAAGAAACAGCTAGAAGTATTAGATTTAATGATTGTTGAAATGAAAAACACAATAGATGGAATAAATAGAAGGATGGATTCAACCAAAAAAATCAGTTGGTGAGTTTTTAAATTTGATTTTAAAAAAGTAAACAGGAAAAAAGTAAAGACATGAAAGATTTTTTTAAACCATTAAGAGATGTAGAAGACAGAAGCAGAAATGCCAACACCTGGAAAATAGGAGATCCAGAAGAAGAGAAAGGGACATGGAAGAAACATTCGAAGAAAAAGTGGAGATAAATTTTCTACAATGAAGAAAAGTGAACAGAATTAAAAGGGTTCAAGGGTTCCCAAAATTAGAGTGAAATGTATAAATATCAAAATAGGGAGAAATTAATTACTATTTGTCACTGAAGATTTTCACACACTATTTCAAGAAGCTGATAAATTAAGCAGAAGAAAATGGGCAAAGATGTTGAAGACTTGAACACCACAACTCATAAACTGAAGTTATCGGGAGTGACTCTGTGACTCTGCCCTGATTAGCCCCGACAGTGCTCGTAATGCCTGTTGCCCTGGCTAGTTACTACAGTGTTCTATTTCACTATAAAGCAGGCCCTAATTTGAACAACAAAGTTTATAGTTAGCTAGCCATTTCATGTTTTTAGAACTCTGCACTCAATATCAGAAAATATAACATTTACAAAAATAGGCCTTATATTAGGCCATAAAGAAAACCTCAAGATGGATATAGTGGCATACACCTATAATCCCAGCACATAGGATGTGGAGGCAGGAAGACAGTCTGGGCTACATAGAGGGATCCTGTCTCAAAAGAAGGTAAGAAAAGAAAAGCTCAATAAATTCATTCATGTTGCCATTCTTTCATTCAACAAATACTTATTGAGCACTTACCATGTGACTTGGCATTTTTTTCTAGCTCTGGGCATACAGCCAAGGTACTCCATGGCACAAATTCTAGGTCAATTATTCCCATTGTTGTTTTAACAAGAATATAGCCAGGAATACCTAGCACAACTTCAGGTCTTGGTGGTGGTTGTTGTTGTTGTTGTTGTTGTTGTTGTTGTTGTTGTTAGGTGCCATCAAGTTGGTGTCCAATTCATAGCAACCCTATGTACATCAGACAAAATACTATTGTAGTGCTATTATTATCATGCTTCTCTGCTATTCATAGGGTTTTGAATGGCTGATTATATTTTGGGAGTGGGTTGTCGGGTCCTCCTCCCAAGCCTACAGCACCTGGTATTTCCAGGCGGTCTCCCATCCAAGTACTAACCAGGCCCGACACTGTTTAGCTTCTGAGATCTGACGGGATTGGGTGCCACAGTGGTATGGATGCAGGCACAGGTTAGAATAGGGGACTTAAAAAAAAGAAAATATAAAAATCTGAACAATATCACCTACAAAAGTAGTGAAGAGAAAATCAGCAATGAAAATGTGATAGGATTGTAGAGTAGAGCAACAGCGCCACTGAAGTGTGCAGCAGTGAATTTAGAGTGAGACTCATTAGCATGGTTTTCTGTTCTTTTCCAGCCACCTTTGGCTGTATGAGTTCAGGCACAAAGAAGACAGAATTATATTTAACCAAAGCTTAGGTTTTGTGCAGAGAATACTATAAAGTCAAACCAGGCAAGGTATTTGACAGTATATGCAATAGAATAAAGATGATGATTAACTAAAAAGTTTGGAGGATACAAAGAACATAAGAGGCAATGAAAAGGAAATGATTGAATACATGAATTTGGGGTTATGAGTTGAAGAATTGTTGGAACTGGGGTACTGTAGGAAGTGAGCTGACAAGTTAGGTGACAATGGTCAGAGCAGAATGCTTGAGACAGAAAATAAGAGGGATGTACAGTTAGTTACTGGTCTTAACAAGGGATCAGGTCTGGTTGTAAGAGTGAGTGGCTAAGGTAAGGTAGAGAACAAAACATTAATAATAAAAGAAAATTAAATAGCATATTTAAACCTTTTCAAAAAGAATAGAGACTCTTTCTAGAAAATATGGAATCATTTTTACCCCTTCATTCGAAACAACGAAAATAATAGTTTCAAGAGAGGGCATCAGAAAATAAAGGACAATGATCCCTGAGGTGTGGGTGAAAAGACACGAAACCTACAATTACCCATCTTACTGGATCAAGAGAATTTCTAAGCAGAAGCCATAAAGGGGGCCCAAGCAGTACTCAGAGGCTTCCTTTAGTTGAGAAGACAAATCTCAGAGAATTTGGGGAACACAAAGCAGCCAGAGTTTATAGGACCAAATCCTGAAGAGGAGATAGCGGTACAGAGATAAAACTGGGAGGATTTTGCTCACTGTGCACATGTGAGGAAAGCACCTGTGTCTGGGGAGAGAATTGCCTAGGAGGATAAGAAAGAACAACAACAAGTGCTCACATAGGGTCAGGAATAGCATCTGTTCCCACCAGCCAGATTAGAAACCCTAATTCACTGGTCTTTGACAGAGTACTCAGACTTTTGCCTCAGAAGTGGGAAATAATCAGTCCTGGAGTAAACTTGGCTCTGATATCAGGTAACAAATCTCAACCCTAGTCCTAGAAGACATAAACAAGTTCCCTCCTAGACTAAGGAGACACCTCCCTTGAGGTTAGAGCCTGAGTAGAAGCTGCCCTTGTCAATATCCTGCACTTTTACAGGCTTAAGTCATTTCCCACAGCCATACCACTGTGGTGTCTGATACCATCAGATCCGGGAAGGTAAACAGGGTCGGGCCTGGTTAGTCTTTGGATGAGAGACTGCCTGGGAACACCAGGCTCTGTCGGCTTGGAAGAAGGACCTGGCAGCCCACTACCAAAAACAATCAGCCATGGAAAACCCTATGAATAGCAGAGAAGCACCAACAATAGTGTCTTGTCTGTTGTACATAGGGTCACTGTGAGTTGGACACCAACTGAATGGCACCTAACAATAACAACAACAACAATTTATTTCCTGCAGGATAAAGTTTCAGCTCCATAAGGAGTGCAGAGGTAATTATGGAGTGCTGAGTGGGAGTTACTTCCCTTGCCATAGGAATCGTGCAAGGAGTGGCACTTTAAGAATGCCTGGGATGACAGGACAAAGCCTGATTTGTAGCTCAACATATTATATAACAGTTAACATTGATTCAAATACAGACGTCTATACCTTAACTTAGGTTTCAAAATTTCTAGAGTTGTCCTATAATCCATGGCTTATCTCAAAATGCAAGGCTTTCTGAAATGTAAATCCTTCCTTCCTCCAAGGTGAAGAGATGTACTCCAAGCTAAGCAGAACTACCCTACACTAAGGGCAAAAATGATGGGTTCAGCTGGGTGTAGCGGCACATGACTGTAATCCCAGCACTTGGGAGATGGAGGCAGGAGACTCACGAGTTCACGGCCAGCCTGGGTGCATAGCAAAATTCTGTCTGGAAAAAAAGACAGTTTGACTTTTTCAAAACCAAAGTTTTATGGACAAGCAAATTTTAAAGAGAAAAAGGAAAGTGTGGGGAGGTATATCAATATCCCGCCCCTCGGCAACCTACCTCTATACAGCAAAGGCTGGAAGTACTTATAACTCTCTGCCTGCAGCTATTTCCTGACCACAGAAGATTGCTTTTTCCCCAGAAGCCAGAAGTGCCTGAAGGGCAGTACCCCAGAAGTAGCCCTCAGCCAACAGCAAATGGGTGGAGGGGGTGGAAAATATTCCAACCTCCAAGGTAGGAATAGCTCTGAGTTATGTCTACACCGTCTCCCAGAATCCCCAGCAGTTACAATGGTAACTTGCTAGATAATCAATTCTGCATTATCTTCCTTCCCATTCCTATTTTCTTCTGAGTTATTTCCCAGGATCACCTTTCAAATATGCTTGCTTGCCAAAAAGTAAAAAGAAAAAAGAAATGCTTGCACTAGAATTTTTGTCTCCATGTCTGCTTCTAAGGGAACACAAACTAAGACAATAGGTGCACGGCAGAGGCACACTACACCGAGATGAAGACCAGGAGGGCTCTCAGAGACCAGTTAGTCCACCTCCAGCCTCTCACAGATAAAGGAAGTGATGTCCAGGGAATGGAAGGCAGAGGCAGAGTCAATGCCAACATTGCAAGCTGGCAGCATTGCTGAGCATGAGAAGCTAATAAAAATGTAGAAGCAGCAGCGAAACAACTGGGAAGCCTGGGAGACGCAGGGGTTAAGGAGTTGACTAGTGTTGATTGTGTTTGCGTTTAAGTGCATATATAAATATATAGGTAATTTTGTAATTATAGCCTCAGTAAATATAGTTGGTGAATTATTTTCCTTTTGATGATTGCAATCCATCTCTGCAGCTTAAGAAACTCCCAGTTCATGTTTCAAGAGATAAATAGGAAGGGAGAGTTGATGGTTTACTTGCGGGACTGTGTAGCATTCCAAAATTGTTCAAACACAGTTGAAGGGAATTCAGTCAAGAAACTGAAGGGAGTCACTCATATCCACGGTTCTCTCACTCATTCTCCACAGCTTGAGCCCCAGGCTAGGGGAGGATGTGGTCTGTCTGCACCTCTGTGGTATGAAAACACATTGTCAAGGAGCCCTTTAGAGTTGTCTGCCTAAACTAAGCCTATTTCCACAGTGAAAACTCACAACAGATGCTCTCAGAGTCAGCATGGAGGAGGGCAAGGGGCAAGTCAACCTGGATCAGATCCCAGCTGGCCCCACATCTGCAGGCAAGTCACCAAGCTCACTGAGCAGTTGTTTTTCCATCTGGAAAATGGGATGATACTTGATCTGCTCACTTCAGAGCTGTAATGATCACTGTAAGTCCTAGAAGCAGACACTATTGTCTCTTTCCTTATTTGTATGCTGTGCCTTCTTGCATGGTGCTGGGATAAAGAAACTCAATATGCTTATGTTGATGGTTAAATGATAGCTCAAATGTGAAAGAAAAAAAATTCCTTTCAGTACTAGCAGACTGAACCCAAGGCCTTATGCATACTTTGCAAGTGCTCTGCCACTGAGCTGTACCCCCCAGCTCTTTTTAAAAATTTTTTTATCTTGAGATAGAGTCTTACAAAGTTATGCAGGGTGCCTCTGGCCTCAAACTTCAGATCCTCCTGCCTCTGCCTCCCAAGTCACTGAGATTACGGGCTTGTGCCATCATGCCAGGTAAACTTTCTTAAATTAGCAAGTACTATCAAGATGTTAAAGACAATTTGCCTGGCCAGGCACGGAGGCAATCCAAGAGACTCAGGAGGTGGAGGCAGGAGGATCACAAGTTTGAGGCCAGAGGCAGCCTGCATAACTCAGTGAGACCCTGACTCAAAATAATGATAAAATGGGCGGGTGGTGCAGCTCAATGGTAAAGCACTTGCAAAGCATGCGTGAGACCCTGTATTCAACCCCCAAGTACTGCCAAAAAAAAATGTTTTTAATTGCCTTCATTTTCTGGCTCATGCTTCTTCTTGTCCCCCCACTATTCTTGCTCCAGCACTACTAAAAGTTTCCATAGGCCTCCCCAGCCATAGCCAAGTCCTCAAATAATCAACCCATTGTTGTTGTTGTTGTTGTTAGGTGCCATCAAGTTGGTGTCTGACTCATAGCGACCTTACATACAACAGATGAAACACTATGGTCAGTGCTTCCCTGCTATTCATAGGGTTTTCAATGGCTGATTGTTCTTTGGGAGTGGGTTGCCGGGTCCTTCTCCCAAGCCTACAGCACCTGGTGTTTGCAGACACTCTCCCATCCAACTACTAACCAGGCTGGACCCTGCTTAGCTTCAGAGATCTGACAGGATCGGATGACACAGTGTTATGGCAATCAACCCATAGTCAAAGACAACTATGTCCTCAAGTCCCCCAGCACAGTTAAGATGTCCTAAGCACCTAGATCACAAGAGTCCCATCATCTGTGGACCACCAGCACAGAAGCCACCCTTCTGCAGGACCTCAGGGGTATGTGACAGGCCTGATCCCAAATCATTCTCCCTCAAGATCACATCCTCTTCAGCTTCTCCACTCAGCTTGCCTCCGTGGTCCCCTCTTCTTCCCACATTAGCCCAGTGCTCAGATCTCATTAGATGGCCCTGACTTCACCCTGCTGGCACACAAAGCAACCAGATTACTCCCTCACCTTCGCCTTTGCAGACTCTAAACTTGATGTCCGACAGGAACCCAGCGGCAAACCAAGACTAACTCAACAGAGCCTTATTAAAACTAGTTAGATGAGTGTGACACAGAAATAATAAACAGAATGCTGATGAAGCTCAAAAGCTGACTCCACCACAGACACTGTTCATCACGTGTGTGATACATTGCCTAATGTCTCCAAGTTTTTGTATTACCA
Source organism: Pedetes capensis (assembly GCA_007922755.1). Taxonomy (NCBI): domain Eukaryota; kingdom Metazoa; phylum Chordata; class Mammalia; order Rodentia; family Pedetidae; genus Pedetes; species Pedetes capensis. The sequence goes on along the minus strand of VMDO01011809.1, from coordinate 47,081 downwards.
CCTGTTAGGCCCAGTCAGGGTGACTGGTATTGGAATGTAAACAGACTGAGACAAGGGGACACAGACTGGGGCACGTGTACAATATTACTATGATGTAATCCCATGTACCTGTGATGTGATTGGGCAATGGTCTTGGCAATTAGCCACTATTATGTAAAAGCCTTAAGAAGCCCCTTTACCAGCACTGGGCACCAGTGGAGAGGACGGATGCATGAAAAGTGTGGGCTGCACAGAGGACTTGGGGGCATGGAGAGGCAATGAGGCATGCAGAAGGCAACAACCGTGATCAATGGCACCACGGAGGGGACGGAGAGGAACGCCCTGGAATAAAGCATGTCACATCTGCCTTCGGCTCCTCAAGCATGTTTTGGTTTCTCTGTAGGCCCCAACTGTCCCTCCCTGGCCGAGGAGCCCAGCGAAGACTCACACCACCTACAATGTGAGATACTGGTACCTTTTGTAAAAGGTATTGGGAAGGCTAAGGGAAATCATTTAAGTACCTCACAGAGCACCACGCACTTTACACCTCAGTGAATGTCAGCTCCCCTCCTCCCTCAACTCAGTGCACCTTGTATCAGCCAAAACCCCAGATCCATATGGAAGCCTCTCTCTTAATGCCTCACAGGTGGGCCCTCCTCCTTCCTTCACGAATGAAATTCACATTTCAAGGGCACTTTCTCCTTAAATGGCCTTCTTACAATCACCCTGGGACTACCTCCTTTTACAGAGGATCAAAGTTGTCAAGTGACTTTCCTAAGGTCACACAATTTCTAGGAGGCATAGTGAGAGTTCCCTGGAACTCCAGAATCTATGTTTTATGCTTCCCACACCACTCTCCTTCAAAAAAAAATGCATATGAATCAGAATCACAGACCACTTAAAATGATTGTTCAACATCAAGAGAAGTTTTCATCCAGGAAGGGCACTTTACTCCAGGGATATCTTTATGATATTTTTCAGTATCTCTCTGTCCTTGAGTTGCCTTCTCTCATCTGCATTTCCCTCTCAGTCCACAAGGTGGCAATATTGAACAAGGTAAATGCAAAGCAACTATCTAGCAGGGATCCCTGAGGTTAAACTCTCAACCTTAAGTACCTGCAAGGAAAGACCCTCACTAACAGGCACACTGAAGTACACTGAGGAGGACAGCTTTTCTCAACAGAAAACGTCCTTCAAACTCTGCCCTCTCTGTCCCTCGGGACAATACACTGCACTCTCAGGGGCCTGTCTCACACTTTCTTCCTTCATTACCAGCAGAAGCCAATAAACAACAAGAAAACAAACAAAGAATAAAAACAGGATAAGGGAAGGCAAGAATGGGGGGAAAAGATAAAACAAAATGGAAAATAATAAGAAACTGGACCATAATTAATGGCAAAGGAAAGCAAGAAGAATAAACAAAAAAGAAAAAGAAAAATCAAAATAAACAGAAAGCAAGAAGAAAAGAGAAAAGGATGTTCTGAGCTCAAGAACCCTGCATTTCTAGCATCCATAGGATCCTACATCAAAGTTAGGGCATGTAGATGTAGGATTAGAGAGAGAGAGTCACTTAGCTAGAGTCCCATAGGAGTCAGGGCAAAGCCATTATTTGGGCTGATTGGTAGAGTGCCACGATTCACCCTCTGAGGACCAGAGTTTGATCCCCAGCACTGCAAAAATGGGAGAAAGACATGATAATCCACTCCTGAAGCAATCCCCAATCAGCCACTGAAAACCCTATGAGGGTCGCAATGTTGGCACCTAAGGACAACCGCCTTTCAGCCACTGGGATACTGAATCCTTAATTAACTCCACAGGGCTCCAGGTTCAAAGACTCATAGATTACTAAAGTTAAAACTGATTCTAGGAGTACTAATTCCAGAAAGACATCCTAAACATATTTTCCCTATTTCTCCGGCTAAGTACAGCTAAAAACCTAGACATTACAGTAGACATAAGAAGATTATAAAAGTTGAAGAGAAGTCAGATGGAGCCTTAATACCTAAAGAAGGACACCAAGGTGAGTTCTCGGTTTTGTTTTTGCACTGAGATTGATTATTGAAGATGCACCAATAAAGGCAGGACAAGGAGACAAACCATGCAGGAGACAATATGTCTAGGATGCCAAGATTTTTAATTAGATTTCCTCAAGAATGTAAAAAAAAAAGAAAAGAAAAGAACAAAAATCAAGCAAACAAGAAAAGCCTGTTTTTCTTACCAAAGGACCCAGAAAGGGACAGCCTGGTAAGACATAAAACTTTTAGACGATAACCACTCAACTCCAACCAAATATCACAGAAATGTTGCAGCCCCACCCTCACCAGCAAAGGCAGAGTGGAAAGCCTGGATTCCCACTTTTTGCTACAAGGCATCCCCACTTGCCTTTCCCCCACCCACCTCCAGCTGGTATGGTGTCAGAGAGAGCCCAGTGGGAAGCTGGGTTTTTATTTGGCTAAGCAGTAACAAGCACCTCCTGACCATGGGGAGAGGTCAGTGGAAGCCACACTGGGATCTTTTCAGGTGGTAGCAAGGTACTCTTGTGGTGTCTTTGGAGACCCTGTGGGGAACCTGAACTCCCACCAGTGCTTAACAGTGACAAGGAGCCTCTCTCCCCCATAGTTACCCATGCAGGCCCGGAGGAGAACCTGAACTTCTGTTCCCATCCGGCAGTAATAGGCATGTCCCCATTTCTTCTACCAAAGCAGTGGCAAAGAATGCCTGATGAGATACAAAATTTAAATAACATCTTATAATATCCAAATTTTCCTAATTTCAATTTTAAAAATTACTCATCATACCAAGAACCAGGAAGAGCTTAACTTGCATAAGAAAAAACAACCAATAGATGCCAATACCAAGATGACACAGATGTCCTAATAAAGATTTAAAGCAGCTATGATGATAAAATCCTTCAACAAGCAATTATGAAAACACTTAAAACAATGAAAAATATAGAAAGCCCCAAAGATATAGAAAACAGAAAGCTCAAATAGAAGCTTTAGACCTGAAAAATACAATAACCATAGTAACTATTGAAGTGGACAGACTCCACAAAAACATGGAGATGAAGGAGGAAAAGAAAATCAGTGGACTTGAAGATAGAATACCAGAAATTACTTAATCTGAATAACAATTATAACTGGAATATTCAACCTCTCTCTCTCTCTCCCCCCCTCCCCTCTCTCTCTCTCTCAACTAATAGAATAAAACTGAAAATCAACAGGATCATAGAAGAACGGAATACCACCATCAACCAGCAGGATCAAAATGACATTTAGAGAATATTCCACCTAACAGCAGCAGAATGCATATTCATGTGCATATGGAACATAAATTACAATAGACTATATACTGGGACATAAGACAAACCTCAAATTTTTAAGAATTAAAATTATATAGTTTGTTCTCAGATCAGGACAGAATCTTCCACAAAGGAAGAACTTGCTCCATACTTGCTTCCTGAAAGGTTATTAAACCAACCTTCCTTTTTGAAGGAAGTCTATCAGAGGGTAAGTGCCCCAGTCAGTAAGCTGTCGTGTCTGAACTTCAAACTCACCTTTCTTTCCCTGCTTTGAGATCCTGGGACTCTACGCTGCCATCACGCTCTGAAGATAGAGGACACTGGAGGAGACTTCCAGCCTGGAGAGGGACGGGAGCTTGCTCCTTCCTGGAAGGTTCATGCCTCTGTGAGTTGCACCCGGCTATGCAGCTTCAACCCGACAGTGGCAGTCACTCCCAACAGTAGTAGCTAAAGCCAGCTGCAGTTTCTTCAGCACTTGGAGAACTAGTCTTATCATGCTGCCTCAAAAATAGGAACCCTGAAATTGGCAACTTAGCACAGTCCTGTAATGCCAGCAACTTGGGAGACTGAGATAGATCCCCTGCCATCTGGTTTCAACCTCCTCTTGTCTCCCCTGCCTCCCTGGCTCTGAATTGCTGAGGATCATGAGTTTGAGGCCAGAGGCAGCGTGTGCAACTTAATGAGACCCTGTCTCAAAATGAAATACCCACAAAAAGTGGGGGGCTAGAGATGCAGCTGAGGGCACTTGCCTAGCATGTGCGAGACCCTGGGTTACAATCCCCCAATATTGAAAAAAAGAAAAAAGAAATAGAAGACTCAGCTGGCAGCCCTACCGCCTCACAGGTGTGGGTCCTGAGTCCACAGCCCCTCCTATGAGCCCAGAGGCCCCAGTATCAGGTGAACAGTGCCCTTCCTCTAAGCTTCCAGCCTCTTCCTTGCTTCCGAGACCTAGGAGTGACAAGTGCTTCCTGCGGTTTCTACCTCCATGCTACCTTAGTGTTCCCTTTGTGACTTCTCAGTTCTTAATACCTAGCAAACAATGTTTCCTATTAAATGGTCTCTTTTAAGTGAACTTCTATGCTTTCTCTCCTGACCAACCAATACTGTGAGGCCCATCTTGGACGTCCTTAGATAGCCTCACCTGATATCATCTTCCTCCACTTGCAAGCATTTTCCAAGTGTCACTGTGATTGATGTGATTGGATCACCTGAGGAGCTGGGACTCACCTTTAAGACACCATCAGATGAGAGTTACCTCATCAGCAATCAGTTCACAGAAAGCTCAGCTGAGCATGGAAGTGACCGACAACTTGCCTAGATCCCCTGCCATCTGGCTTCAACCTCCTCTTGTCTCCCCTGTCTCTCCGGCTCTGACTTGCTGCTTTCTTTATCAGATCCCCCCGCTGACCTCCCTTTCTGGCTCTCACTACCCAAACCACCCATTGCAATCTGTTCCTGCCCTACTTAAGGGATGTCTGCTATGAACCTGTGCTTCCTCTCAGCCCACCTTCCACGTTGGAGTGAACAGAGTGTGCACCCATGCTGAAAGAGTCTCTGTGTCGTCTTCTTTAGGTGTGCATGTCTCCTGTGAGAAACACCAGTGTTGCTCAGCAAGCTTTCTTGTTCTCCACCATCCTGGTGCACAGTAGGATTGTGCCTCCTAGCCCCTCCTCTGATTCATGCCCATCAAAATAAACTGTGAATGAAAATGATTGTGGCATTGCTAGTCACGAGCACTGAAGAGCTGATGTATAATTCTCCATCTTTCCCTTTTCCCTGCTGCTGGCAGACAATGATACTTTAGGAAGTCAAGTTTCCCTCTATCTTATTCCTCAATGAATGAGTAGCGTAAGCAAGAAATAAGCCTTTGTTTAAGTCATTATATATATTTTCACTTTATTACCATAGCACAAACCAGCCTCTCCTTGCCTATTCTTAAAATAGCTCAGAGTGTTTCATGTCTCCTTAGCCGTTTAGGGCTTGATGCTTTCTGGTGACATTCAACACTGGGTGTTAATGAGGTGGTTGGAGACACAGTGCCTTCATTGTGATGGTCCATATTGGCCCAGGGTACTGGCACCTCTGAGAAAGCAGCATGGCCCTGGGGACAAATTGATGTTCCTGCAGGCCTGAGGAGGCAGTGATGAGACTTCCAGAAGTTGGGTAGCATGGTAAGCTTCCCCTGGAAGACTAAAGTATGAACCAACACATAACAAATAGGAACAAAGATAAGCAATCACCTTAAAAGACAGAATGGCTGCTGAAACACAAAAGCTAGAACTATCATTTGCTTTATTCCATTAACCTACCTAAGGGAAGAATGTGCTTCGAAAAGGGAGTGTTCAGAAATGAGAACACAGAAAGGACAGTCAGGGAGAGAAACTTGTTCCATGAAGGTTCACGAAGCACCGCTTGCCTGCCAGGCCCACCGCTGGCTGCTGAAGCTACAGCAGTGAGGACGACAGCCAGAGTCCCTCCTTCAAGGGCCTTCCAGCCAGAAGACAAGACCGACAAGCAAGAAACTGTACTGAAGCCGGGTGCTGACCATCACGGAGAAGCATAGGATGCTACAGAAACTAGAAGGTGACAGGCATTAGGCAGGAGAGGTTGTCGGGCCCAGAGACTGAGGCATCAAGTTTAAATTGTGCCAGGTGAGTAAATTCTAGAGACCTGCTGTACAGTGTTGTGCCTGTCATTGACAATACTGAATTATACACTTAGAAATCTGTTCCGAGGGGCTAGGAATGTAGCTCAGGGGTAGGACGCTTGTCTAGCATATTCAAGGGCCTCGGTTTGATCCCAAGCACTACAAGAAAGAAAAGAAAAGAAATATATTAAGAGAATAGGCTCTTATTAAGTGTTCTTGTCACAACAAAAGTAAATGAAGAAGAGGAAGAGGAAGAAAGGAGGAGGAGGAAGAAGAAAACATCATCTAATCAAAGGGACTGGTGTGGGTACTTTTCCTGAGACTAAACACAACAAGGAGAGAAAATGGCATGACAAGGAACTCAGAAAGACCAGAGCACACACTGTGCAGGGAGAGAAGCCAAAGAAAAGAAAGCTCCAAACCATGCATGGCTTTGGAAGCTGGGTTGATGACTTTAAAGTAGCTCTCTGACTATACTAGGAGGAGAACTGATTGGAAGGGACCTAAGAGGAGACTTGGGAAGCAGTCAGGGGAACGATGCTGGTGGCCTGACCTCAGTAGCAGCAGATGAAAAGAGTGATATGCAGGCAGTGGGGAAGGCAAGACATGGTGACGGGCTGGCTACTGGAGATAGGGCAGGAAGTCCCAAGCATGCTTCCCAGTGTCTGTCCTGAGTAATGAGGTGGATAGTGATGCTGACTGCTGATCCGGAGAACCAGAAGCAGAAGCAGGGGCAGGTGTGGGGTCTGGAGTTCAAGGGCAAGGTCCGGGCCCTTGTAAGCACTGCCCAAATAAGAAGGTGCTCAGTTTAAACAGAAGCAAAATCCAGACAACCGAGGTTATAACTGTGGCGGTCTTAGCTGCCATAACAAAACAGGAAAGGCTTTTGGGGCAGTGTAAACAACAAAAATCTCTGAGAGCAGTGGTGCATGCCTATAGTCTCAGTGACTTGGGAGGCTGAGGCAAAGGGATCACAGGTTCAAGGCCAGAGGGAGCCTGTACAACTTAGCGAGACTCTGTCTTAATAAAATCAAGTAAATCAATGGCTGAAGGTGCAGCCCAGTGGCAGAGCACTTGCAAAGTATGTGCAAGGCCCTGGGTTCAACCTACAAGTACTGGCAAAAAGAGATTTTTAATTTAGTAAAAATAAACAATACAAGTTTATTTTCTCACAATAACAGGCTTGAAGTCAGAGATCAAACACCAGTATGATTAGGCTCTGTGAGGGACCTCCTGGCTTGCAGACAGCCACCTTCTTGCTGTATCCTCATGTAGTGTGGCAGGGTTAGGATGTCAACCTATTGTCATGAGACCACAGTCCTACTGGATTAGGGCCTTGCCTTTATGGCTTCATTTAGGGTTAATTACATCCTAAAGGGGCCTGGAGTTTAGCTCAGTTTGTAGAGCGCTGCTTCACACTTTCTGAGGACCCAGATTTGATCCCCAGCACCACAAAAACAGAAGAAGTATGTGGCAATCTACTCCCGAGGCCATCCCAAAACAATCAGCCATTGAAAACCCTATCAGGGTTTTCGCTATGCATCAGACCTGACTCAACGGCACCTACCAACAACAACATCTCCTAAAGCCTCTATCTCCAGACAAAGTGGGGATTGAGGCTTCAACATATGAATTTGGAGGGACACAGTTCATTCTTGGCAGTGGTAGAATGGGCAGGTTAGGTTATCACAGGCTGATGTCATTGCCCTATCCAATAAGGCAACTCACTCTCCATGGGCAGAGCCCATGCCCTCCAAGCCACTTGCTGATCACCTCACTTCCTGTGGTGCTGAAGGAGAGAATGCACTGGTCCAGCCAACACGAATGCTTAGTATACTTGGTGCACGTTAAGTATCATGACTTGAACAGTGTGGATCAAATGTTCAAGAGTGAAAACTCCAGCCACTAAAAAATCCCAGTTTTGGATCTACAAAGTTGAAAGTCAGATTCTGGACCCTGATGAATTCACTACAACCCATACAACTCTAGGAGGGTTTTTGAATTGTCAGACACCTCTCCTGGGGAATATTCCCCTGACACCAACAGTTTCCAACTTGCCTGGTTCATTTAGATGGAAGAAATACCAGCCTCGCTTATGTTAGCAAAGTAGCAGTATAAAGAGAAAGGACGTTGGAGCAGACCACTGTAGATCCTGGGAGTGAGATCTACGGGAGTTGTGCTGTGTGCAACTTGTCCTGCTGCACACAGAAACCCTGCTTGCAGTGCATGAAGCAACGTTCAAATGCCAGTGCCTCTCCTTACCAAATATGGGGCCACTAACTTCTCTCTTAAAATGAGAAAAAAAAATCCACCTTAGAAGAAGGGATTGAGTGAAAAATGATGTGTCCCAGCTTTCAACCTGGCATTTGGTAGGCAATCAAAAATGAAGACTATTTTTATTTTTACTAGGGAAGAATAATGACAATTGAAAGACATGAGAGAAGCATTGTGTACTCTTGCCAACCTAATATCGGAGTGGAATGGTTCTGAACCACTTCCTCAGTTCTGTAGGGCTTTGGAGGGAAAGGGAATATATTAATCAGCCTGTCGTTACTACAATGAAATACCCGTGGCAGCTAACTTAGAAAGAGAAAAGGTTTACTCAGCTCATAGCTTTGGATGTTCTAGTTCAAGATCAGGTAGCAATGTTGGTTTGGCCTCTGATGAGGGCAGCAGATGTCAGCACATGATGTAAAGAGCCTTCATGTACGTTGTTGTTGTTGTTAGGTGCCATCGAGTTGGTATCTGACTCATAGCGTCTCTCATAGGGTTTTCAATGGCAAACTGTTTCGGGATTGCCTTGGGAGTGGATTGCCAGGTCCTTCTCCCATTTTTGCGGTGCTGGGAATTGAACTCGGGACCTCAGAGACGGTAGCACAGTGCTCTACCAACTGAGCTAAATCCTAGCCCCCTCCATGTATAGAAGACCTTATATCAAAGAAACAGGAAGTCACAGAGAGAGATGGAGTCTCTCAACCTCTTCAAAGGGCAGCCCCCAATGACCTAAGGATCTTCCATTAGACCCCACTTCCCAATAGTGCCAGCTTGGGGACCAAGCCTTTACACAGTGGTTGTTGGAGCATGCTTCATCATACCCACATCATAGCAGTGAGAGAGAGAGTGGTAAATGGAATTGCCCATGGACCGGCACAGAGTCTACATTTCTGCCCAAACAGAATCCATTTTCTGTTCTGGTCATCACTACCCTCAGACAGGAAGATACTTTCCCAGCAAAATTCAGCTAGAAATGACTCTTAATTGGTATAAGGCAGCTTCCAGGGATAACATGTATATTCATAATATTGATCATGTGGTTTTATATACCAACACATCAAATTGTGCTTTTTAAATATGTGCTATCTATTGTAGATCAGTTAAAAGTCAATGAAGCGCTTTGTTTTAAGTGCCCTCCAATTATCACCACAGTTTGCCAAACACTGATCCAGACAGAGAATGCCACCCATTGTGGGGGAAAAATAATCTAAGAGGCAGGGCAAAATATGCACAAGTTAGAAAGAGATTAACAGCATTTCAAAGCCCATGTTAAAAGGAACAGACCTCCCAGGAAGGTGATGGATCAATCAAGACTGTAGTTAAAATAAACCGGGAATGTTTATAGATTCAAGGATTGCAGGTGATTTTTACATAATGCTGAAGACCCTGAAAGGCTGGGTGTCACCCTGTCATGGTTTAAATATAAAATGTCCCCCAAAAGTCACATGCTTTAACCTTTTATCCCTAGCTGGTGGCACTATGGAAACTTTGGAAGTCAAGATCTAGCTTGCAGAAGTGAGTCACTGGGGGCAGTCCTTTAGAGGTTTTTACCCAGACCTGTGGCCCCAGTCTCTCTCTGTCTCCTGCCCCATGATACCCTGGGGTTGTCTATCACAGGCTCTGCCATCACCACCAGCATGCCTGACCTGCCACCATTATGGACTAATCCTCTAGCTGTGAGCTTCCAAGAAACCTCTTCCTGCATAAGTCTGTTTGGGTTGGTTTTTCTGTTGCACCAATGACAGCTGACTAATACACATCCCACCCCTTGAAAAGGACAGAAATGACCTGGGACACAGCAATGCCTTCAGGGAAGTCCTGTCATAGTTTCTGTTTCCCTAATCCATCCTAGGAGCCTCCTCACAATAACTTTCCCCAGAGAACATTTTCATTGTGAGTTTTCAGTCTCTAATCTTCTGCGCCCTCCCACCCCCAGCTCACAAGGCCAAATACAATTCCCTCTTTCCCTCTCTGACTTTTCTCCTCTGTAACAATCTGTTTGCCAACCCCTGGCTGTCCTCTCCACCTATCAGATTCCCCTGGGGTCCCTGCTTCCTTTCCATGCCCAGGCTGCCCTTCCCCCTTTAGACCCAGCTTAATTTTACATTCTATTCGAGTCCTCTCTTGGCTTCCCTACTAAATGATCATTTGTCTTTCCTTTCATTAAAAACCTATCTATAGAGACTATATTTCTGAATCCAAAATTGGGACATGTGGATGTAGTTTTGTGCTGTTGACAGATGTGAAAGACAGTCTGGAAAATGTTGCTCCAATGCGCAAAAATTGGACTTTGGCAGATGTTTTGATAGTGTACAGGGCCAGGGAGCAAAATATTTGAAATAGTGACTGTATAGGGAGTCCAGGATGCACGGCTGGGTCCATCATTTGGCTTTTGGCATGGGCTACATACAGTACATTATTAAATTCCTCCATTAATATCTTTTTTTTTTTTCAAAATGAAACTCTCATTACCTTGTGGACAGGAACTGTGTCCATACCTCAGCACACTCCTCACACCCAGGCAGAGCCTAACAAATGCTATGGAGCCAAGAAATGGTCTGAACAAACAATTTCAAATCCATCATCTCTGTGGGAAAGGACTCCCATTCAGTGTCTCGTTGCAACAGCTACCTTTCCTGATCCACTGCCCTGTGAACAGCAGCCCTCATTTGGGACACAGTTCATATGGGTGACATAGTAGACAGGGGGCAGAGTCAGGGTGCAGAAGCAATCCCCTGTTAATGCTGACACAGCCCCAAGGCCAAGGACAGACAGAAGCTTGCCTACCAGTATACTTTTTAAGCTGATATTGGTAAGCCCTTGATGGGCATTTTGCTAACTTGTTTATGTGCCTTCTTTCATTTCACCTGAATAACCGCAGCCCTATCAGCTGGGTGTTTTCTTCAGGACACTGAGACGCAGAGATGCAAAGTCACTTGTGCAGCATCACACACAAAGGGAAACCTTTGAAGGCAGAACCCAGCGCAGGCCTGTGTCACGCCAAAGTCCCTGTTCTTACCCAGCATAAGGGAGGACCCTGTGTTTACCTGTTAGCACATCATAGTTTCTGGTAGGGATGTCTGTGACAGGTGGCTATCAGGGAAGCCCTGCCATGTAAGTGATCAAGAAGTGCTAGCTAGTTTTAATATTTGCTTTTATATTTTAAAGCACCTGGACAGATCCATCACTCGATTTGTTTCTCAAAATCTCTAAGCAGTGGATAGCATCCTGTTATTATCCCTGATGGTGCAGGAGAAGAACTGAGACCAAGGGAAGCTGGCGGACCAGTGCTCCTTCTGCTCCACCTCTCACGCCACGCTTTCGTCTAGTCTGGACTGTGGTCCCCAGCTCCACAGCACAGGGACGTCCTCCACTTGTGCCCCGTCAGACTCCCACCTCCTGCACGGACACACGAGTGAAAATTTTCCTGCTGTCCTAAAGAGTCTAAGTCTTGAAGGGTCTAAGAAAAAGAGGCCACAACCTTTTTAGGCATCAAAGTCCCACTCTCTGAAGGACACAGAGCTGCTGCAACGTTGGGGCTGCAGCCTGGTGAGGCCCCCGCAGAGCTGGGTCCTCCTGCCCGCCTCCCACCCCCTCCACTCTAGGCTCCCATTCTGGAGACCACTCTGACTCACTCCTCTGAGTTCTAAGGACCTGCAAGCCAGGATGGGAGAGTGTGCCTTTAGCCATCCTTTCTGCGTGACCAGCTCTAGGCAAAGGCTGTTGTGTGGCTCTACCTCTCTGAGCCCATAAACATGACTGGTGAGATTCACACTTGTGTTTTTATTCTTTACTTATTTATTTTGTTATTATTATTACTATTATGTTTTAGCAGTATTTGGGGGTTGAACCCATGGCCTTATACATTCTTTGCAAGCCCTGTACCATTGGGCTGTACCCCAGCCCATTTTGAATGTTTTATCTTGAGACAGGGTCTTGCTAAATTACACAGGTTACCTCTGGCCTTCAATCTGCGATCCTCCTGCCTCTGCCTCCTGAGTCACTGAGATTATAGGCTTCCACCACTACACCTGGCTCAAATTTGTGTTTTTCATAAGAGAATTTGCAAGCTAGGCGCAGTGGCGCACACCTGTAATCCTAGCGACTCAGGAGGCAGGAGGATTGCAAGTTCAAAACTAGAGGTAGTCTGCATAATTTAGCGAGACCCTGTCTCAAAAAGTGAAAAAAAGAAAGGGGGGTGGGCCTGAGGGTGCAGCTCAGTGGTCCAGCACTTGCAAAGCATGCAAAGCGTGAGGCCCTGGGTTCAACCCCCAGTACTGAAAAAAAAAAAAGAGAATTTGTCATACTCAATTTTTTCAGACTCCACAATAAGAGAGATAAAAAGTGATATCAGTTTCTTTGCACATTTTAAATAGTTCATGTACAGGATAAAGTGCATCTGTGTTTAAGAAAGACCTGGGATAACTCTGCAGACAGCTAGGATTCTCTAGTTTGAAAAGCCCCTGGACCCCTTGCTACTTGTCCAGGTCAACCATTTTGGGGGTTAATAGGTATGGTTGGAGACAGGCAGTGTGCTCATCCTTCAATCAAATCAGGCTCTGAAATGGGGGTCAGCCCCATGCCTTGTGACCTCACACATGCTCCATTAGTTATTAGCCACTGGGATTGGGTGGGGGAGGCCGGTTGCTTAAAGAGAAACCTGGTTTCTCAGGCACCGTTCCTCTGTGAAAAATGCAGTGGGCTCACTCACAAAGCCCTTTGTGAATCCATGTCAACCCCTGGGGCCACCCCATGGTTCTGCCACTGTCCTTTCCCATCTCAGCTCTACTCTTCCTGGGAACATAAATTGAGCTGCTCTAGGAGCCTGAGCAGACTCAGCATTGTGCTCTCTGCAGGTGGCATGAGTCACTCCCCTCCAGAGCCGATCTGTCTCCCTCCCTTTAAAACCCACCTAAAGGGAGGCTCTGGAATGTTGCTGCTCACTCACCAGGGAGCCAAAGCTGTAATTAAATCTACCCAGAAGATGTTCCCTGCTCTTGGCTTCTCTAACTCCAGTTAGCTTTGCTTCTTCTGCATGCAATTTACTCACAGTGGTCTTGTGATTCAGATCAGACGGTGAAATAGGCTCACTGCAGTGAAATAACATACCTAGAAAAGGCAGGAAGAATCCCACCCCGGATTCTATATGCTTGAGAGATTTTTAAGCCAAGTCTGATATTTTTCCTTTTTATCACTTGCCATTTCAGATAGGGCTGCCTATTCCGGTCTGTCTCATAAATATATGTAATTTCACTTCCCTCCAGGAGATGGTCTTCCCAGAGGAAGAGCACTTCAAAAAGGCCACTTGAATGGCATGTGTGCTTTCAATGGGGGAGATGCCGCCATCTAGTGCCCAAAGTGGGAAGTGCAGTTATTAAATTAGCCAAGTAGGTCTGAAAAGTACCTTGTACCTGATCTGCCAATTTCTGGGCAATCGTTTGTCATGCAATCAGACAAGCTGCATATATTAAGCAGCCAAAAAAGTAGTTGGTGAGCAGAAACATTACGCTTCCCCAGTAGAGAATGAAGAACCATCTTGGTTTAACTGTTCTAATCTCAGCAAAGTCCCAGGAAAACAGTGCTAAGTTGCTTATCATTTCTGAAAAGATGGAATGGCTCTGGGGGAAAAAAAAAGTAAGAAATAAGACACTCTGGGCTTCTGGCTAGGGAGGAATAATTGGAGCTTTAGAGGGAGAATATTTTGCTTTTAGAGAACAAACTGGGTTGTATGGTTATCAGAGGAAGGAAAGCCTACAGCCATACCACTGGCATCCGATCCCATCAGATCTCGGAAGCTAAGCAGGGTCAGGCCTGGTTAGTACTTGGATGGGAGACTACCTAGGAATACCAGGTACTGTAGGCTTGGGAGAAGAACCTGGCAGCACACTCCCAAAAAACAATCAGCCATTGAGAACTCTATGAATAGCAGAGAAGCACTTGATAAAGGCTGGGCATGGCAGTGTCGGGTACTGTTTCATCTGCTATATGTAGGGTCACTATATGTCAGACTCAACTCTACAGCACCTACAAACAGCAGAAGAAGGAGGCTCCACTATTGAGCAGAGAACTTAGTAGGGGCACTCGCTAAAAATACTGTGATCAGAAGATAGTGTTGAACAAGGGGTGGTGGCATAAGCCTATAATCCTAGCACTTCAGAGGGTGAGGCAGGAAGATCTGTCAGCTTGTTGTGCTGTGGGGACTTGTGTGTTGGTGTGATACTGAAAGCTGTACAACTGGTATTTCAGATATCAGCAGGACCACCCATGGTGGACAAAGTTCAACTGAGCTACCAGACTAAGACAGACTAGGGAGAAGGTCCCAGCAGCCCACTGAAAACATTAGCCATTGAAAACCCTATGAATAGCAGAGAAGCACTGTCAAATGTAGTGCTGGAAAATGAGCGCACACACACATACACACACACACACACACACACACACACACACACACACACACCCCTCGCGCCTGCCTAGAAGGCACTCAAAAAACTACTGGACTGGGAAAGAGTTCCCTCCTCAAAGTAGAGTTGACCTTAGGGATGGGGGTATGCAGTAAAGCCCCTGGGACCTCCTTTTGCTGATATGGCATGACTCAAAATGAGAAGAAACAGAGTGGCTACAACAATGGGCTCAAACATCAAAAGATTGTGTGCATGCCCCAGTCTTGGGTAGTGTTTTGTTCTGTTGTACACAGGGTCCCTATGAGTTGGATCTGACTCAATGGCAACTAACAACAACTGGGATACATAGCAAAACCCTGCCGAAAACAAAACAAATCAAAACACCTAAAGCACAGAGACACCGCTGAGCTCAGAGACTTCTCTGTAGCCTCCAGGCAAAAGAATGTAAGCTAAAATTGTCTCTCACTGGAATGAAGGCCAGTTCTGTATCTGCTCCTATAGAGTTGGCCTTGCCAATCTTGCTGATCTCAGGTGCTGGGTGCCAGGCTTCTTGGCCCACAGACCCAGAAATAAACATGCAGATAGCAAAGACAAGTGAGAGCAAAGCGGATTTTATTAAAAGGATAGACAAAAGCCTTTGCCAGGAGAAACAAAGGGGGCCCAAACTGGGCATCTTTGGGAACATGTCGCCCAGGGTCTTTTATTGCAAATTCTTAAGGCGAGGTGTGGGAAGTCCGTTCCTGTTGTTTCTACCTCGATCTTATTGGTCAGGTGAAGTGACTTTTCTGTCTGATGAGGAGATCACTATCTACTTTCTTTGAAGCATGGGTGGTCCCATGGAAACTCAGGTAACCTAACTGGTTACCCTGCCTCCTGGTTCCCTATCTCCAGGCCCTATGTCCCTAATCGTGCTTGAAATTTGCTAACTTCTCTCAATCTGGACAGAATGTTGCTTGTATAAATCCCTTAGCACAGCCTCAGTGTTTCAAGTTCAGGAAATGACTCAGAACTTGATGCTTCACAGACCACATGGGAATCCCCTAGTGAGCAATTGGATTTTACCATCAAATTAGGCTCAGGTGGTAACTCTGCTACTAATAAATTGTGTGATATTGAATGAGTGACTTAACTGTTCTGAAGCTCCTTTTCCCCACTGGGTTGCTGTGTAGACTGGATGAAGCACCCTCTTAGCTGGGGGCCTTGATTTGGTGGCGGTGGTGGTGGTAGTTGTTGTTGTTGATGATGATGATGATGATTATGATGTTGGGTGCTATCAAGTCAGGTTTGACTCATAGTGACTCCATGTAGAACAAAACAAAACACTACCCAACATTGTGCCATGCACACAATTTTTTGAAGTTTGAGCCCATTGTTGCAACCACTCTGTCTCTTATCATTTTGAGTCATGCCACATCAGCAAAAGTACATCCTGGGCTTTGCTCCATTCCCATCAATAAGGTCCACTCTACTTTGAGGAAGGAATTCTTCCACAGTTGTCTCTTGAATGCCTTCCAGCCTGGGGGGCTCATTTTCCAGCACTGTATTTGACAGTGATTCTCTGCTATTCATAGGGTTTTCAGTGGCTAATTGTTTTGAGAGTGGCCTGCTAGGTCTTTTTTCCCCACTCTCAGTCAGGAAGCTCTGCTGAAACCTGTCCACCATGGGTGGCTCTACTGGTATCTGAAATACCAGTGACATAGCTTTCAGCATCACAGCAACATACAAGCCCCCACAGCATGATAAGCTGACAGACACATGGGGCTGATTTGGTTATTGTTGTTAGGTGCCATTGAGGGAGGTCTGACTGATAGCAGCCCTGTGTACAACAGTGTGGGGTGCATGCCTCCCAGTCCAGCCTGGATGTTTGGATGAGTGGCACCGCCACACACACAGATACTAAACATAATCCACTTGGGGCCCTTGGGTGAGGGGCATGGACTCCTGTGGCCCTTGGGACACCAGCGGAGATGGGAGAAAGGAAAAACCTTGGGTGCTTTCGCCTTGCAGGGACAAACAGCTCTTTTTTTCTCTGTCCTTATCAGGGTGGAGAGAAAACCCAAAGCATACAGCTTTAAATGCTAGCAGCTTTTATACAGCCTTAAGGGCAGATGCTTCCATGGTCTCAGCGCAGAGCGAGTTCTTTCCTTGTTGATGGTATCAGCAGAGAGAGAGAGAGAGAGAGAGAGAGAGAGAGAGAGAGAGAGAGAGAGCTGTTTCCTCATCAGTGTTGGGGGGGAGGGGAAAAGAGTTGAGCTGCTGCAGTGCAGTTCCTTATACAGCTTGCCCACGGAATGGCCTGAACCAATCAGCTTTGAGTCCAATTGTCCAATCAGGTTCGGGGGATTTGTGAAGGGTTTTGTACAAATGTCCAATCAAGTTACTTTCATTTTCCCTGGATTTCTAATTTACAAACCAGATCTTCAAAAGCCGTTTTCCCAGTTTTGGGGTTTTTGCCAATTTCCTCCCAATTTCTCCCTACACTGTACCAGGCATATGATCTTTTTTATGTTTAAGCCCATTGTTGTAGACACTGTCAATCCATCTACTTGAAGGTCTTCCTTTTTTTGTTGTTGTTGTTGTTGTTGACTCACCACTCTTCCAAACATGATATACTTCTCCAGGGATTGGTCCTTCCTCACATGTCCAAAACAGTAAGACACAGTCTAGCCATCCTTGCTTCCAAGGAGCACTCTGGTTGCACTTCTTTGAGGATGAATCTGTTCATTCTTTTGGAAGTCTGTGGTATATTCCATATTCATCTCCATCACCATAATGCAAAAGCACTAATACTTCTCCCATCTCCCTTACTCAATGTCCAGCTTTCACAACCATATGATGCAACTAAAAATACCATGGCATGAGTCAGCCACACCTTTGTCTTCAATGAAATATCTTTACTTTTCGACATTTTAAAGAGGTCTTTTGCAACAGCTTTTCCCAGTGCAATGCATCTTTTGATTTCTTGACTGCTGCTTCCATGGGTGTTGATTATAGAACCAAGTAAAGAAAAATCTTGGACAACCTCAATCTCTTGTCCATTTATCATGAAGTTGCACATTGGCCCAATTGTAAGGATTCTTGTTTTCTTGATGTTGAGGGGCAATCCATACCGAAGGCTGTGGTCCGTGATCTTCATCAGTAAATAGTTCAAGTTCTCTTCAGTTTCAGCAAGCAGGGTTGTGTCATCTGCATAATTCAAGTTGTTAATGAGTCTTCCTCCAATTACGATGCCTCATTCTTCATAAAGTCTAGCTTTACACATTATTTTCTCAGCCCAAAGATTAAGGGGGTATAGTGAGAGGATACAGTCCTCATGTACACCTTTCTTGACTTTAAACGAGGCAGCGTTTCTTTGTTGTGTTTGAATGACTATCTCCTGGTCTATGTACAGATTCCTCAAGAGAACAATTAAGTGCGCTGCTATTCCCATTCTTCACTATGTTATCCGTCGTTTGTAATGATCCACACAGTCAAATGCCTTTGCATAGTCAATAGAACATAGATAGACATCTTTTTGGTATTCTCTGCTTTCTACTAATATCCATCTAACATCAATAATGATGGACCTGGTTCCACATCCTCTTCTGAATCCAATTTGGTTTTCTGGCAGTTCCCTGTTTATATATTGCTGCAGTCAATTTTAAATGATCTTTAGCAAAATTTTACTTGAGTCCCATATTAATGATATTGTTTTATAATTTCTGCATTCAGCTGGATCCCTTTCTCGGGATTAGGCACAAATATAGATCTCTTCCAGTCAACTGGCCAGGTAGCTGTTTTCCAAATCTCTTGGCATAGACAAGCAAGCCCCTACAGTGCTGCATTTGTTTGCTAAAACATCTTAATTGATGTTCCATCTATTCCTAGAGCCATGTGTTTGGCCAATTCCTTCAAGTTAGCTTCTACTTCTGCCTTCAGTACCATTGGTTCTTGATCATATACAACCTCTTGAAATGGTTGGCCATCCACCAATTCTTTTGGTATAATGATTCTATGTATTCCTTCCATCTTCTTTTGATGTTTCCTGTGTCATTTAATATTTTCCCTGTAGAATCTTTCACTATTGCTACTTGAGGCTTGAATTTTTCTTCAATTCCTTCACCTTGAGAAAAACTGAGTGTGTTCTTCCCTTTTGGTTTTCTATCTCCAGCTCTTTGCACATGTCATTATAATATTTGATTTTATCTTCTCAAGCTGCCCTTTAGTTCTTTAATTTTGTCATGTCTTCCTTTTGCTTTAGCTACTTGACATTCAAGGACAAGTTTGACATGTAATTTGGGCTTTTCTTTTTTTTTTCCCTGTCTTTTTAATAACTTTTTGCTTTCCTCATGAACAATGTCTTTAATGTCATGCCACACTTCATCAGGTGTTTGATCATTAGTGTCTAGTGCATCAAATATGTTCTTGAGGTGGTCTCTGAACTCAGATGGGGTATACTCAAGATCATACCTTAGCTCTCATATACTTGCTCTAATTTTCTTTAGTTTCAGTTTGAACTTGCATATGAGAAGTTGATGGTCTGCTCCATAATCAGCACCTGGTCTTGTTCTGACTTTTGATATTGAACTTTATCCATCATCTCTTTCCACAAATATAGTCAATTTGTTCCTGCATGTTCCATCTGGTGAGTTCCAGGTGTATAGTCACCATTTATGTTGCTGAAAAAATGTATTTGCAATGAAAACATCTTTGGTCTAACAAAATTCTATCATGTGATCTCCAGCACTGTTTCTGTCACCAAGTCCCTTGTTTCTAACTACTGAGCCTTCTTCTTTGTTTCCAACTCTTGCATTCCATTCACTAGTAGTTGTCACTACATCCTGATTGCATGATCTGTCAATTCCAGACTGTGGAAGCTGGTAAAAAAATCTTCACTTTCTTCATTTGTGGCCTTAGTGGTAGGTGTATAAATCTGAATAATAGTCATATTAACTGTTCTTCCTGGTAGGCATATGGATATTACTCTATCACTGACAGAATTGTACTTCAGGACAGAACTTGAGATGTCTTTTTTGATGATGGAGGCAACCCCGTTTCTCTTTAAGTTGTCATTTTTGGCATAGTAGATCATATGATTATCTGATTCAAAATACCCATGCCAGTCCATTTTAGTTCACTGATGCCTAAAATGTCAATATTTATGTGCTCCATTTCCCTTTTGATGATTTCTAATTTTTTTTAGAGTCATACTATGTATTTTCCACTTGTCTGTCAGTTTGCAATCCTGTGGGGGCATGCATGTTGCTGTGATATTGAAAGCTATACCATTGGTATTATAGATACCAGCAGGGTCACCCATGGGGGACAAGTTTCATCTGAGCTTCCAGACTAAGACTAGGGAGAAGGACCTAGTAGCCCACTCCTAAAACAATTAGCCATCAAAAACTCTATGAATAGCAGAGAAACACTATCATATATAGTGCTGGAAAATGAGCCCCCTGGGTTGGGAGGCCCTCGAAAGATGACTGGGGAAGAGTTGCCTCCTCAAAGTAGAGTTGACCTTAATCAAGGGAATGGAGTAAAGCCCCTGGGGCTTCCATTTACTGATCTGGCACAACTCAAAAATAAGAAGGAACAACTGTAAACATCCATTAATAATTAATTGGGTTATCACCAGGTAAATGCAACCCAGAAGCACTTCACAGTCCTAGGCCTTTTCCCTTCCTTCCTGCTGTCCCCAGACAAGATAGGACCTACTTTTCTTTATTTAAAGTTCCCATAACCTGCTTTACTTCCTGCTTTCTCCCCACTTAGTTCCAAGTGCCCACCTGCCCTGACCCCAGGACTAGCTGCAGAGTGAAGATTATAGTAGCAACTGTGGATGATTCGTGTGAAGAAACACAGGCAAGAACTTAAAAGTACTCTGTCACTGCCATTGTTCTCTCAGCTCCATTTGTTAGCCACATACCCTGGGCTTTTCCACTTCTGCTAGAGCCAAAGAAATTGAAATTGAAGAGATTCTCCAAATTTCACCATAAAATCTAGGCAATGCTGAAAAGCTTCAAGGGCCTTGTTGTCCATCCATTCAAGGAAGACTTATGGCCCTTTGCCACACCTTATGAGGCAAGAAAGGTACCCTAGGACCAGGGCAGATACAGCTTTGCCTTCAGGGGCTTCCCACCAACAGGAAAGCCAGGCATTAAATGGATATCACAGCAAAACCAAAGCACGGGGCTCCTAGGGCTTAGGGAATATGGAATAGAGAAGCACCTCCAAGGTGGTATTACTGGAGATTCATGGGAACACAGAGAGGCAGGTCTGGAGCATGGGTTGGCGAATTTGGCAACATAACCCTGGTCCTTGTATCTGGTGTATAAATGAATTTATACTCAACACAGAAGTTACAGTAGAGAGTATTGTTGTTGTTGTTCGGTGCTGTCAAGTTGGTGTTCAATTCATAGTGACCCTATGTACAACAGGTGAAACACTAGTGTCGGTGCTTCTCTGCTATTTATAGGGTTTTCAATGGCTGATTGTTTGGGGGATGGGCAGCTGGGCCCCTCTCCCAAGCCTACAGTATCTGGTCTTCCCAGGTGGTCTCCCATCCAAATACTAAACTGGTCTGACTCTGGGATCAGATGCCACAGTGGTACAGCTGTAGGCTAGTACAGAGTATAAATAAAGTTTATTAAGAAATTGCTGTTAGGTGCCATTGAGTGGAATCTTATTCATAGTGACTCTCACAGGGTTTTCACTGGCTTATTGTTTTGAGATTGTTTCAGAAGTGAGTTGCCATGTCCTCATGATATACCATTAAGAAGTAATTACAGAAGAGACTGAGGCACCTAGAGAAGTTTAGATAAATCTTGGAAGAAACTTAAAATAAACTGAGTCTCCTGGGTAAATCTGCATAAGGTTATTTCTATTTCCCAGGGAAAGGTAAAGTCAGAATGAACAGAGTTAAGCGGGCTTTTAGAAGAAAAAGTACCTTAGATATACAGAGAAGATGATGGGGCAAGAGAAGGGGGAGGTGTGCACATAGTTGCTAGAGAAAGAAAAGCAGAAGGCAAGAAGTGGAGAGGAAAGAAAGGAAGGAAAAAGAGAGCAGGCACATGTTTCTCCTAGTTTCCCCAGTGTGACATTAGCCATAGGCACCCAGCTCTGGGGTCTACAGTTTTTGTTTTATAAATGGCTCAAAGTCTTGGATAGGATGTGGGACCCATTTGAAAACATCCTTCCAATGTCCTCAGAGATGCAAGTGGCTTCATTCATTATGGTGGAATGGCCGGAACCATTTTCAATACCATTTTCCTCCATATCACATACTAATGGCTAAGCTGATTTGCCTATCCATAGGATCTCTAGGAGGAGGTCGTAATTAAACTGAGACATAAGGGACCAGGGTGGGAAAGAGTCTACTTGCCAAAGACAGGGTCAGGGTAAAAGTAGAGGGAATTCCCAACTGTTGGACTGGGAAGGCCAATGCCAAGGACTAAGAGAAAGCTAGAAGATTGAGCAACAGAAGCAGAATGGTGAGGGTGAGACAGAATAGAAACAGAAGGAAATTTGGGGGACATGGAAAGAAAAAGAGCTTTCACCCTACAATCTAGTTTGAACATCACTAGCTGAGAATCAAGAACTTTGAAACAATAACCAAGAAGACTGCTATGAGGACTGCCTGCATAGAAACATTATTTTTGAGAGACATTTTAAGTAATTAAAAGGTTAAAACAGCAAGAAACCATGCCTGGAGTCAAAATGTAGGTAAGCTTTGAGTTTGACCTTACTTTCCCCTCTGTAATTCTGTGCTTCCTTAAGACATTCCCAGGCAACTACCTTGTGACTGTTTTCTTATCTATAAACTTATACAGTGTAACTCAGAAACCACCTTATAATCTCTTTATACGAAGGGGAAGTTGCTCCAATAGAAAAATATCAACAATGGCACTTTCAATCTTATTGGCACCTCCCTAATCTATGACAGAGGCTTTTCTAGGTGGAGCTTTGATGCTCACATCACACTGTTAGGTAGATAACTTAGGCATTAGCAGACAATATGGAGGAAAAGGGGATTGATAGTGGCTCCTGCCATTCCACTATGATGAAGAAGCCATGTGTGTCTCTGAGGACATTGAAGGACATTTTCAGATGGGCCCCACAGCCTACCCAAACCCTCGATCCATTTACAAAACAAGAACCCTAAGCCTACATCACACTATATGCCCAGAGCTGGGAAACCAGGACTGATGTCACACTTGGAGGGCCCTAGTTTGATTAAAACTAGAGGAAACATGTGCCCAGTCCCTCTCTTCTTCCTCTCTTTTTACACAAGCTCTCTTCCAACTTCTCTACTCCTCACTCTTCTCTTTCCAGCAACCACATACATGTCTCATTATTCTCTTGGAACCTCCATCTTCTCTGTCTATCCAAGGCATCTTTCCTTCTAAAAGCCTGCTTAACTCTCCTGTTCTCTGGCTTCTTTACCTTCCCCCTGGAATAGAAACATCTTTATGCCAATTCACCCTGGGAACACAGGTTTCTCCAAGTTCCTTTGCAGATCAACCTAACCTCGTGCCTCAATTTTCCCTGTAATTATTCCTCAAAGATATACTATCTTTAATAAACCTTATCTATACTCTTTACTATAATTTCTGTGTCAAGTATAAATTCTTTTATATGCCAAATACAAAGAAAAAGGTTTTGCAGCCAGATTCCCAGATCCATACTCCAGATCCACCTACGTGCGCTAGCTGCATCAACCCAATAACAACACTAGGTGCCCAGAGCTGGGCATACAGGGCTGACATCATGTGGGGTATTGCCCTAGGTTAAATAAGACTGGAGGGAACACATGCCCATAGCCTCTTCTTTTTCTCTCTCGAGAAGCCCACATCCATGTCTTGGATGTGTATCTCACTCTGAGCACCAGCACATATTCTAAAGAGTGTACTTAATAAATTCTATAATTTTGTTTTACTCTGACTCATCCTGAAATTCTTTTCTGTGATGAAGCCAAGGACCCTGCTTAACCTGAATAGAAGTCCCAACTAACGGAACTCCTCAAGACAGATGGTCACAGTGAATTGTATCTCTCTGCTGTACCACCAGCAATAAGGGGCAGGAGCTAGAGCTGGCAGGGCCTTAGATATCTTTGTAAGTATGCTATGCTTCCTTCTGAGGGTGGCAGGAGGGACAGAACAGCTTGGAGCAGTGGATAGGGTTGGATTAGAATTTGGAAAGCTTTCTTTCTTATCCCTAAGGGTGGATCTAAGCAAGCATCTACCCCTTCGTCAAGAGTCCTGTCTTTCAATAAGCTCTTCAGAGAGAGCAAAATTAGGATGGAGCCTTAGGCATGAAAGACACACTGTTCAGGTGGGTAAATCTCATCCCCCAAAAACTTCCATGTGAAGAGGCCCAGTAAGGAAGACACTACAAGTCTTCCCACCAAGCCACCCCTGAGGGAGTGAGAAGTATGGAGCCTGTCCTCTCACCCCCAGATGGTGAGGGAAGCTGGAAGCTAGCAGCAAGCCAGCTGCAGAGTCCATATAGGCCTCGTTTTTCTTTTTATTACTAATCCTGTTGCTAGTTTTCACAGTTGATCAGTAAATCCAGCTATTATAACCCCATATATTTCTTAAATCCCTACCTTCTATACCAGTTGGTCTGATGTGATTTAACAAAAAGGGCCTCCATGCTTTTGGAGGTGGGTGGGTGGACAGGCTGAGGGTGTGGAGAAGTTAGAAATAAAACAGAGACTTCAGTCTTCACAGAGATCATGATGTTTTGGGAGAAGGAAAATAATGAATTCAGTAGGAGAAAAGGACAATGACAACCTCTGTAGTTGGTTGGAAAATTGAGACTAGGAATACAAGGACCCATTGGTCCAAAATTAAGCTAGACTAAATACTGAGGCCAAGAGTAGAACGCACCAGAACTGGCTGTCTGTAGCCACAAAGAAGCCTCTAGGGAAGAGCTGAGGGCCCTTTCCCCTCTCTATGGGACACCAAAAGTAAGTCAGGTGCCAAGTTCCTGGCCATGGTTTAGCAGCCCTGCAAGAGGTCCTGCTCTAGTCCTTCAGACCTTCTTTTGGTTCCTCAAAGGCTCCCTACACCGAGGTCATTTTCTCTTATGGTTCCCTCTTGCTGGAATGCTATGAGCCTTACCTGGCTTCCTCCTCCAGATTCAGTGCCAATTCTACCTCTTCTTAAAGCCTCCTGCCCATCCCAAGACCCACACATTAATGAGCCCCTGGCATGGTACTTCTCTTTTTGATCATACCTAACCATTATCAGAAATAACTGTTTTCTGGGAACCAGGCACTGTAGTGCATGCCTGTATCCCCAAAACTTGGGAAGCTGAGGCAAGAGGATCTCGAGTTCAAGGTCAACTTAGGCTCCATAGGGAGACCCTGTCTCAAAAAACAAATAGAAAGAAAGAAAGAAAGAAAGAAAGAAAGAAAGAAAGAAAAAAGAAAGAAAGAAAGAAAGCAAGCAGGGAAAGAAAGAAGGAAGGGAAGGAAAGAGGAAGGGAGGAAGGGATGGAGAAAAGGAAGGAGGGAGGGAGGAAGGGGGAGGAAGAAATGATCCTTTTCAGTTAGTTCCCTCATGAACCAGAACTCCTGGCCAGCAGACTATGACCTCCAAGAGACAAGGATCTTGTCTGTTTTGTTCACTGCTGGGCCTCAGGCAGGGCAAGAGGCCTGGCATAGAGCAAGCACTCAACAGCTTTAGAATGAATTAGTGGCAAAAATGCTTTACAAACAACTTCTGTACAAGTAGACTTGGAAATTGTTATTTGAAGGATAACTAAATGCAAAGTGATATAGTGGTGAGAAGACCAGATTGAATAATCACAGGACAAGAATGTAAGTCCGAGATGGACTTTTTTCCAGTGGTGGTAGTCAATGTACCAAAAATTCTAAATTTTAGGCTGATTTGGAAAATGTAAGAATAAGAAAGCAGGGCTATGGATGTAGCTCAGTGGTAGAAGGCTGGTTTAGCATGCATAAGACCTTGAGTTCCATTCCTAGCATATGGCCAAAAAATAAAAAATAAAAATAAAAATAAAGCAATACCTCACAAATTCTTGTTACAAAGATCACACAAGAAAATATGTATATTCTCCCTAGTCCAAAAATCTGAAATCCAAAATGCTCAAAAATCCAAAACTTTTTGAGCACCAACAAAGAGCACAAGTGGAAAATTTCTCACCTATCTTTCTGTGACAGGTTGTAGTGAAAACACAGATGCACTCACTAATAGAGACTGGGATGTAGCTTAGAGGTAGAATACTTGCCTACTATGTGCAAGGCCCCAGGTTTGAGCCCCAGCACCACAAGAATAAGGAAGTAAATAAAAATGTATAACATGACCTTTGGTTTATGTATATAAGGTAATATGAAATAAAATTCAGCTTCATGCTTAGATTTGTTTAAATTTGGGTTTCATCTCCAAGATATCACATTATGTATATACAAATATTTCAAACTCAAAAGAAATCTGACATCCAAAACACTACTGGTCCCAAGCATTTAAGATAAGGGATATTCAACCTGCATTAAATGCTTTATAAACTATAAAATGCAAATAAATGTATAGTTACAACTTTACAGAGAAAGTTACTGCAATATTATGTATTTTCCTTAGCCTATTTAAAATAGGCTTCAATTTAAAAAAACTGATTTAGAACCAACATTTCAGAAACTCATCAAGTATATAAATTGAATCATTTTTACAAATGAGGGCACAGTATATAAATTGTGTCTATTCTCAGACTGCTGTTTTTCTTTCACACCATGCCCACTATCAGCTTGCTTTACTTTTGAATGATTTTTTTTGGTTTGTTTTATTTCTAAAATGACTTTTTCCTCTTTATTTATATAACATATGTTCTTGTAAACCTTTTAGAAAATGATAAAAAAGTACAGAAGTAAACAAATTCACCTATAACCCTAGTAATCTAGAGATAACCAAAAATTCAAAATTTAATCAAAAAATCCAAATAAAATGCTTTCAAATATTTTCTTCCAAACTCTTTTCAAGACTAAAATTGCATGTGACAGTCTTATTTTGTAAAGAGCATAGAGGTGAATGGGAAATAGAAAATGCACAAAAGTTTAACTCTGACTCTATGTTTTAGTAGCTGACTGTAGGCTTTGGGCAAGTTATTCAACCTGAGTCTCCATTTTCTCACCTGAAAAATGAGGAATAATTTCTATTCAATAAACTACAATATGTCACTTGACAAAACATAGTGGTCCTCAATAAAATACAATCATATTACAAGTACTGTTAACATGAATGTCTTTAAAGGTAGCAGCTTGATCTTAAAGAAACAGGAATTTAAATTGAAGCAAAGGTGGCTGAAGCCAGACATGAGGAAGAAGTTGGCCTTGTGTAGCCAGGGAAAACTTCCTATGTCCAAGGCTTACCCCTTCCTGAGAACAGCAAATGGGGCCTAGAGACTCAATGTAGAACTGACGACCCATAGACCTGGCTGCAACTGAAGGACAGTGATCAGAGCTCCCTGCAGAAAGGTAAATGTGACAAAGTTGTGATGCCTCCTATAGAGTGCCCTTCAGGATGAAGGACATAGTCCTTGGCTGCTGGAAGAACTGCTAGCTGTCAGACATTCTGAGAATGACTAAATGGAGAAAGATGCCTTGCCAAAGATCTCATCCTTTTTCAGGGTAACCTACAGCCTGTGACTGATGATGTGGGCACACAAAAGCCTCATTCTTTCTTCTCAGCTCAGGACAACGCTGAAAGCTCACCCCATCCAGAATACTTACAACAACATAACAGAGATGTTACCTGAACAAGATTCTAAAGCATCCATCATAAAACTGCTTCCCTGAGCAATTATAAACATACTTCACACAATTTTACAACTACAGTGAAGAAACAGGAGACATAAAGGGAAGACAATAAAAATTTTATTTTAGAACCAAAAAATCACATTAACTGAAATTTTTAAAAAGTCAATGGATGGGTCTACAGCAAAATATAGGAGACAATTTACAAAATCAGTGAAGATAAAACAACAGCAGTTACTCAGTATAATAAATAGAGAGAAAATGACCTAGAAAAAAGAAAAGTAACAAAGCCTTTGGTAACTGTGGGGACTAAAACAGAAGATCTAACACTAGTGTCTTTAGAGTGATAGAAGATGAGACAAAAAGGGGCCAGATTTGAAAAGTCCTCCGTGATATAATGACAGAAAACTTCTTGTGCTAGCCTTTTAGTCTCTGTGAAAAATATATGAGAAAAACAGTTTAAAGGAGAAAAGGTTTTGGCTCATGGTTTCAGAGGTTTCAGTCCATGATTGGCTAGCTCCGTTGCTTTTAGGCTGTGATGAGGCAGAACATCATTGCAACAGGAGCACGTAGTAGAGATTGCTCACTTCATGGTGGCAAGGAAGCAGAGAGCGAGAATGCCTGTGCTAGTGGGCTTCTTCCTTCTTCCCTTTTTATTCCATCTTGGACCTCAGGCTGTTAGATGGTACTGCCCACATTCAGGGCATGTCTTCCCTCTTTAGTTAATCTTCTCTGGAAACACCCTCATAGACACAGCTAGAAGTGTGCTTTACTAATTTAGACATCTCTCAATCTAATCACGTTGACAATCAAGATTGACCATCACACCTCCCCACATTGGTGAAAGACACAAACCTACACACTCAAGAAACAAAGAAAACCCTAAACATTATAAGGCCAAAGAATTCCACACTAAGGTATATCATAGTCAAACATCTGATAAGTAAAGACAAAGAAGAAAGCCTAATAAGAAATGACATCTTATCTGTTGAGGGAAATAATTTGATTAACAGCAAATTTCAAAAAAGAAGCCATAAAGTCCAAAAAGAAAGCAGCATATCATTGTTCAAGCACTAAAAAAAGACTTGTCAACTCAGAATCTATATCCAGAGAAAATATTCTTCAGGTGTGAAGGGAAAATCAAAACATTCCCTGATGAAAGAGAGCTCAGAGAATTTTTCTTGCTAGCAAACCTATCATAAAAGGTTGGCAAAGATAAAAAGAAAGAAAAAATGGTAAGTAATCTTGGGACATTGGGGAGAACAAAAGAGCACATAAGCAAAAAAAAAATGGAATATACTTCCTTTCTTTTCCTTTTTTTTTTTTTTTTTTTTTTTTTTTTTTTTTTTTTTTTTTTTTTTTTTTTTTGCAGTACTATAAGGTTAAACTCAAGGACCTTGCATATGCTAGGCAAGTGCTCTACCACTGAGCTGCACCCACAAGTTCCCTTTAAAAATATTTTCTTTTATTTTGAGATAGGTTCTCATTAACTTGTGCAGGCTGCCTCTGATCTCACAATCCTCTTGCCTCAGCCTCCTAAGTCATTGAGATTATAGGCGTCATGGCACTCAGCGTCCTCTTGAGTTTTCTATATAATATTTGACCATTGAATCCAAAATTATATCATTATCTGATATGGTTCTCTATTTTCAGGAAATCTTTTAAATAATTATAAATAGAGAGAGGAAAGAAGGTTTATATTTCTACACTCCATCTGAAATGGTAAAATTTTGACAATAGACAGTAATACTATACACACACACACACACACACACACACACACACATATATGTATATTCTCAAATCTGATCTGCATTTTTTCAACAATTTGAGAGGACTAAGAAATCAGCACCATCAGCCATGCCACTCTGGTGTCTGATCCCATCTGATCTCAAAAGCTAGAGTTTAGCTCAGTTGATAGAGTGCTGCTGTACTGCTTCTGAGGCCCTGGGTTCAATCCCTCCTGCTGCAAAAACAGGAGAAGGACCTGGAAGCCCACTCTGGAAATAATCCCCCAATCACCCATTGATAACCCCATGAATAGCAGAGAAGCACTAACACAGTGCCGGGAATGATACAGTGTTGGAACATGCTTCATTCTGTTGTACATAGGGTTGCTATGAGTTGGACCCGAGTCAGTGGCACCTAACAACAGCAACAACAACAAAAATGACAACAACTCTATTCAACAAAGGCAGCATACACATTTCTTTCAAGTGCCAATGACACATACCAAGACATATCATATCCTGAGCATTAAACAAAATAGCACTCATTACCAGGCACGGTGGTGCACACCTGTAATCCCAGCGGCTTGGGAGATGGAGGCAGGAGGATCGCAAGTTCGAGGCCAGAGGCAATCTGCGTAACTTAGCGAGACCCTGTCTCAAAAAGTAAAAAAAAAAAGAAAAAAAGGCTGTGGGTGCAGCTTAGTGGTCCACCACTTCCAAAGCATGCAGGCACGAGGCCCTGGGTTCAAATCCCTGTACCGCGGGAAAAAAAAAAAAAAAGCACTCAACTAATTTGAAAGAATTGAAATTATCCATTGTAGTCAGAGTGTATTCACACAGTGTAAAAGTCAATAACAGAAAGATAGGGAATTTTCTAATACTTGGAAACTGAATAACACCATTTTAAATATTTCATGGCCCAAGAGAAGGTCTCACAAGGTATTTTAAAAACACACTGAACTGAATGAAGGTGAAAATATAACCTTTCAAACATGTGGGATACCACTAGAGAGCCGCTGAAAGGAAAATTTACAGTGCTAAATTTTCACATTAAAAAAAGAGAAGCCAGGTGCCACAGCATTCATCTGTAATCCCAGTGACTAGGGAGTATGAGGCAGGAGGATCTCACATTCAAAACCAGAGGCAGTTGGTACAACTTAGTGAGATCCTGTCTCAAAATTAAAAATAAAAAAGAGGGCTAAAGGTGCAGATCAGAGGTAGAGCACTTGTCTAGCATGCATGAGACCCTGGGTTCAAACTTCAGTATTAAAAAAAAAAGGGGGGGGGGGGAGTCTGAAGTCAATAATCTAGCTCCCAAACTAAGAACTTTGAAAAAGAAGGGGAAGGGAAATCCCACAAAAATAAGCAAAGGGAATAACAATATAAAGGTAAGAGCAGAATTCAATAAACTTGAAAAAAAATAAGAAAAAAGGAAACACAGTTGGCTCTTTGAAAAGATCAATAAAACTGACAATTTTCTAGCAAGACTGGCAAAGTAAAATGAGAGAAGATACAAATATTAAGAATGAAATAGGTAATGTTACTACAGACCATGCATATATCAGAAAATAATCAGGAAATATAAATAATTCTGTTGTTTATGTCAGGTACCCTGGAGTCAGTGTCTGACTTATAATGACCCTATGTATAACAGATGAAACACTACAGTTGTGCTTCTCTGCTATTCATAGGGTTTTCAATGGCTGATTGTTTTGGGGGAGTGGTTTGCTGGGTCCTTCTCCCAAGCCTACAGCACCTGGTATTCCCAGGTGGTCTCCCATCCAAGTACTAACCCTACTTAGTTTCCAAGATCTGGTGGGATCAGATGCCACAGTGGTATGACTACAGGCATAAATAACTCTAGCATACACAAATTTGACAACTAGTATGAAAAAATAAAAATAAAAAATAAATTCTTCCACCAACACAAACTATCACAACTCACCCAATAGTAAATATGTAATTTGAATAACCCCATGATTATTAAGGAAAATTAAGGGAAATTTTATAATTCTCAAAAAAGAAATCTGTAGGCCCAGATGGTTTCACTGGAGAATCTTATGAAACATGTGCAGAATTAACATTAATTCTGCTCTATCTTTTCCAGAAAATAGATGAGACCACTTCCCAAAGCATATTAAACAGCTACTATTCACTGATACCAAAGCCAAATTAAGACAGTACAAAATAGAAAAATACAGACCAGTGCCCTCCATGAATAGAGATGCAAAAATCATTATTAAAAGACTAGCAAAAATAACTCAGCAATATGTGAAAATAATTATACACTATGACCAACCGAGGTTTATTCCAGGGATCTAAGACTAGTTCAGTATTCAAAATTTCATCAACATAACCACTGTATTAATAGACTAAACAAGAAGAATAGCATGATTATATAAACCAATGCAGACATCTGACAAAATTCAACACTTATTCAGTATAAAAAATTATCAGGAAATACAGATAGAAACACACACACACACATACACACACACACAAACATTGCCTCTATAAAAATACTATTAATGTTGGTATATGTTTCTCTGATTCTTTGCATAACTGTAAATATTTGTCTACATATATGAGATGTGTCCAAATGATACAGTGAAAGTTTAAATTTAAAAGTTTTTGTTACAGTAAAAGACACATTGCCATTAATCCCCCTCAAAAACTCCCCGTGTCTTCAAACACACTTCTCCCATCATTCTTGCCACTTTCTGAAGCAATCCTGGAAGCCCTCTTTCATGAGTGACTGTAGCTGCACTGTTGTAGCTGCCTTGATGTCCTGAGGAAATTCAAAACATTTACCTTTCATGGTTATTTTGACTTTCGGGAAGTTACATGGTACCAGATCCCGGTAGATAAGGTGGATGAGGACACATCACAATGTTTTTATTTGACAAAATTGCCAAACCAGAAACAAAGTGTGACAGGAAGCATTGTCAGTGTGGAGAATGAAACTAGAGACACTCGGGAAAGTGAGAAGAATAATGGGAGAAGTGTGTTTGAAGATACGGGGAGTATTTTGAGGGGAATTAATGGTAACTTTTTTAGTGTAATATTTTAAAATTTAAGCATTCACCATATTTTTTATCGGGCTGGGATTTAGCTCAGTTGGTAGAGTGCTGCGCTGCAGTCTCTGAGGTCCCGAGTTCAATTCCCAGCACCGCAAAAGTGGGAGAAGGACCTGGCAATCCACTCCCAAGGCAATCCCGAAACAGCCATTGAAAACCCTATGAGGGTCGCTATGAGTCGGATACCAACTTGACGGCACCTAACAACAACAACATATTTTTTATCATACCTAATATATGTATTTTTTAAACTAAAAATGAAATTATATCAAACATAGTTCTGCAACTTGTTTTTCTTATTCAATATATTTAGGGTATCTTTCTATATCAGTCTTTCATTTCTGTCAATGGCTACAAGTATTCCACTGAATGACTGTGCCATAATTTATCATTTCTTATAACAATAGACATATTTTTTCCTTTCAACATTATTAATATTGCTAAAAGATTTATTTGTTCATTTGTGCCAATGTGTTTCTGGCTACATTTCTCAGAAATAGAAATTGTTAGATGAAACCATTTTGCCCAGTTTATAATGTAATAGATTTTGATCATTGCCCGTCACAAATATTGTACTGATTTACTTTGTCACCTGAAGGGAGTGAGACCTGGAACCTGTTTGTCCACATCCTCCAACACAGACATTAGGTTTTTAAAAATTCCTCTGGTTTTGTATTTGTAACAACAATGGAAATGTGATGAACAAGGTGTTCCTAGACATAGACATTTGGGTTCAGACACTACATACAAGGATGAGACAGTAAAACAAGGGTAGACTTGCAGACATAAAGACACAGAGACAGAGAGAAAGACAGATGAATGGATAGACAGACTGATGGATATATGTATGGATGATGGATACAAAGAGATATGAAATGTCATTTGGTTCAGTTGGACATTTTTAGTACATGCAGCTTTGTACATACCAAAAGACAGGTGACGTGGATATGTTGGATGGTTTTAGTGGTAAGGGAAATACTACCATACATAAAAACCAAAAATGTGAAATTTTAAATTCAATGAGTTGATCAAGACCCAAAGTCCTAAAGGCTGCGTGGAGATGGTCTGGATCATACAAAGGAGTGTGAGGCTCACCATTACTGGGAGCTCAGAGAAGTAGCCAGGATGCAATATGCCTAGAGCATTAGGCTCCTGTGGGGAGAAAGATAGTGAGGAAAGTGTCCATAGTGGGGGGGCGTGGGGAGAAACAGGGTACAGGAAGCAGAGATGGCCTGTGTGCCTCTCAAAACCCTCTCCAAGAGAACCTGCTGCAGCGAGCACAGCTTCCTGGTGCCTCAACTTTGGACTCAGCACAGAGCAGGCGTAATTCCCCTGACAGGACCAGCTGGGGCCTGAGTGACAGGGTGCTATAGCTGTACCCTTTCTGCCTGGGGCAGGATTCCTCCCACCAGCTGCTCTTCTTAGAGATGCCTGTGGTCCTAAGCTCTTTCTGCCCAATCTTCCTGTCCCACTTCTCTCCTTCCAAGTGTCAGGTCTGCCTGGAAGTCTGATATCTCTTGGGGTTACTCTGCCTGCTGCCACCTCATGGGTGTTTCCTCCATTATCTCTGTACTGTCTAATGGCATCTTGGGACCTGCTTCCTGAAGAACCTGAAGTGCCACTCAGAGAACCTGTGACTGTGCTGGAGGAAACTGGGTCGACGAGCAAGACCTGTGATTACCAGAGCCATGTGTGCTTCTGTAGAAGCTGGAGAGACAGGGGCCCTCCCAGAGCTTAGGAAAAACAGTCCCCACATCAGGCCCCAGTTTTTGCTCTGGTAAGAATACCTGACTGTTCACACCACTCTGATGATGGAAAGGACTATGGGAGTCTGACAAATTACCAAGCTGCAGCGTGCTCTGTTAGACTACGCCTCCACACTCGTAACCCACCTAGAGCTCAACTAAATGGTTTTCTCTTGCAGAGCTTGGGGTGCTCATCTGCAGAAAAGAAGAGTTGGAGTACATACTCTCCAACTCCCTTCAGCTTTCTGGATCTACCAACTGGACTTATTAAGATTTTAGATTGGGAATATAGTTCAGTAATAGAGCACTTGCCTAGCATGGGAGAGGCCATGGGTTTGAACACACACACACACACACACACACACACACACACACACAACCATGAAGTAAAAAGGTAGTCTTTACTATCAAAGATAAATATTCTATTTAAACTTACTAACCAAACAAGGACAAGTCTTTCTTGTAAACAGTGTAGTTACTAATCCCAGGGTGTAGTGGCTTGCTAGGCACACTCGGACAGGAACAAAGTGGATAGGGGAGGAGGAGCATTAAGAAGTAGGGGGGCAGGAAAGAGATGGTGTTCTTGGGCAACAGCTGGGAACACATATGATAAGGAGATCACAGACCCCTTGTTTACACTGACTTATTTTTTAAAGGTAAGAAGATTTGTTCTGGGACTATAGCTTAGTGGTAGAGCATTTGCCTAGCATTCTCAAGGCCCTGGGTTTGGTCCTTAGTGGAGGGGGGAAAGAAAAACAAACCATAAAGGTTTTCCAAGCTTAAAAAAGAAAATGCCAATCAATAATAATATTCATTCCACAGAGCTGTAAATATTACATAAGTTATTATGGGTTAAATACTGAGAATATTGAGTAGCACATAGTAAATATAAGTATTATCATGATTGGTATTCTTGCTACGTTGTGAATTATTTCTGAGCACAAAGCTTTACTTTGTGAAGAACAGAGTTAACTACTTTTTGATACTTTTTCTTGCTTTTAAAAAAAGATCATCATGGCTTCACAAATTGTAAAGAAAGTTCTCTCTCACCATTTCCTTCCCTTGACTCAAGATTTCTGACCCTTTATTATTAAATTTGTCAACCTCTACAATTTGTTCACATGTCACACAGAATATTACACATCTACTCTACATTCAAGATATGTAACTCAAAAACTGGATTGAAAAAAAGAAAGTCCTAGTATTTTCCATGATTTCTAGGAAATAAACAACAGAGTGCTTGCTGCTCTGAGCCATCGTAAACAAGACAAACAAAAACGTTTGCTGGTATATTGTATCACCATGTGCTATAACCAAAATCCACTGGTAATTATCTAAAGTATGTTCTTTCAAGACAGGATCTCACTATGTGGCCCAAGCTGGCCTTGAACTTGTTATCCTGTTGCCTCAGCCTCCCAAGTGCTGGGATTACAGGCTTGTGTCACCATACGCAACATTAAAATGTGTTCATCTTGATATTCAAATGCCTGCCCCATCCATAAGGGGCAAAGCTCAGACTTGCTCAAAGGCTTTCTGCAGAATCCTTAGTGAGCCAAGCTGCACTAGGCAAACAGAGCTGCAAAAGTGAACACAGTTAACCCTCTAGCAAGGTACATGCTAAATATTCCTGGGAACGGGAACACAGTGAGACACAATCACCACGGTGCTGGGAAAAGAGAAGACTATTTAAAATTCAATAAACAGGTATTGCAATTTGATTCTATCTACTATGTGCTCTTTACTATTGTAACTTTGAAATGCTGTATCTCTCTCTCTCTCTCTCTTGTTTTCACTCTCTCTCTTTCTCCCCCAACAAACCATCCACTAGCCATGAGTGTCTTCCCAACTTGCAGATGTAATTACAAACTTTGTCAAAACAAAGGGCTTTCTGTGAGCTCCATAGGATGAACATCCTTTCAGATCAAATCTTGAGAACTACAATAAGGATATAAAGGTATCTTGAGACAACAACTAATATAGGGCAGACCCATCACCAATACATCTTGAACAGACACATTTAATTAATTTTCAGTAAAGATTTGCTTGCCTACAGCCATACCACCCTGGCATCCAATCTCATCATTCTCCGAAGCTAAGCAGTGTCAGGCCTGTTAATACTTGGATGGGATACCACCTGGTAACACCTAGAGGCTTGGGAGAAGGACCTGGCAGCCCACTCTTGAAACCATCAACCACTGAAAACCCTATGAATAGCAGAGAAGCAGTAACAATAGTGTTTGGCCTGTTGTATGTAGGGTCACTATGAGTCAGATACCAACCCCATGGCACCTAACAACAACAATCACCAAAACAGGAGAAGGACATGGCAATTCACTCCTAAAGCAATCCCCAAACAATCAGCCATTGAAAACCCCATGAGGGGCACTATGAGTCTGACCTGATTCAATGCCACCTAACAAAAACAACAAACTTAAACATACAGGCTGGGGTTTAGCTCAGTTGGTAGAGTGCTGCTATGTACACTCTAAGGCACTAGGTTCAATCCCCAGCCCTGCAGAAATGGGAGAAAGATTTGGCAACCTCCTTCTGAAACAATCATTGAAAACTCTATGAATAGCAGAGAAGCACAGACATAGTGCCAGGTAGGGTTTCATTCTGTTGTACCTAGGGTCTCTGTGAGTGGGACTCAGCTTGACAACACCTAACAACAACAATCTTAAACATATGCACAGTATAATATGTTTATGAACACTGGGACAATGTAAGAGATGAATACTTCAAATGTCTGTCCAAATGTAAATACATATTATAATATTATTTTACAAAAATTGGATCAAATTATGCATATAACCTTATATATGTTACATTCCCACTTACTAACATGTTTGGACATCATGATATATTAGCTTATATTGATCAGCCTGGTTGCTTGTGGTGTTTTAAATGTTAATTTTATGTTCAAAGAGCATCCTCCTGACTGATTGTCATTAGTAATGTGGTCACTAGAGTATTCATAAATCTCACTGACAGAATTCTTATTTAGAGCCCAGAGACCTTTGCTATTGACTTTTTGTGTGGAGATTTTGAAAGAAGTTGAATGTCTTGTTTACCATTTCCATGATATGAATCATGTCAGACGATTGGCAATATTCCACTCAGGGTAGAACCACAAAACAGAGCATGTTACTAGCAGTATGTGAGGTGAACTTAATATTTGGTAATATGGACAGTACAGAGAAAACAGCAAAACCTGCTTAATTTGGATTCAGTTTTATCAACATCATGGAAATAATAACAAGAAGGAACACAATAGCAGCACACATTGAGCACTATATTGGTACCGGGGACATGACCTAGGCACTTAACTTCAATTGCATTATTTAACATTGACAATAACCTAATATTACTACCACTTTTAGTAATTACTTGACACTCTTACCTATGGTCAGACAGCCAGGAAGAGGCAGTGCTGGCATTTGACTTTGAACTAAATAACTCTGAAGGTTGAGCTCCTCACCACTATTTTACTCTGCTCTCTAATTTGCCCACCTAACATGGAACATTTATCTATCCTTACCCAAAGACTTAGATTTTAAAATGTAAAATTATTTATCATTGGGGGGAGTTTACAGAAATTTTACTAAATCTTTCTTTGTTTTTAACATAATTTAAGGTGTTGCTGTTAGGTGCCACTGAGTTGAGTCTAATTCATAGCAACATTATGTACAACAGAACAAAACACTACTCAACACTGCATGCAACACAATCTTCTTATGTTTGAGCCCATTGTTGCAGCCACCATGCTTCTTCTCATTTTGAGTCATACCATATCAGCAACTGGAGGTACTAGGGACTTTACTGGATTCCCATCATTAAGGTCAACTCTACTTTGAGGAGGCAACTCTTCCCCAGATGTCTTTTGAATGACTTCCAGCCTGGGGGACTCATTTTCTGGCACTATATTTGACAGTGCTTCTCTGCTATTCATAGGGTTTTCAATGGCTAATTGTTTCAGGAGTAGGCTGCCAGGTCCTTCTCCCTAGTCTTTCTTAGTCTGGAAGCTCAGCTGAAACCTGTCCGCCAAGGGTGGCCCTGCTGGTATCTGAAATACTAGTGGCATAGCTCTCAGCATCACAGCCACACAAAAGCCCCCACAGCACAACAAGCTAACAGACATTTGGGGGATCATTTGGGGGAGTTATAATATCCTCCTGACTGTTGCAGTCTGATGTCAGCAAGGGTGGGTGTTGTTAACTGAGATCTTATCTCCTAGCTACTTCAACAGCTGCTTGAGTCAGGCTTATGGAAATAATATGCATTTTAAAAATACATTTATGTGTATTTTAAAAATTAAAACTAACTATAAGCTGTATCAAGTAATAATACTGAATATAAAATATGACTTTAAGAGAATTTGGTAATGTATTATTTTTGTATTGCTGCTGTAACAATTTACCACAAATGTTGTGGCTTAAAACAACAGGAATGTATTATCTCACAGTTTTGGAGGTCCAAAATGGGTTTTACAAGGCTAATATAGAGTTAAATTGGCCGGCTTCTATTCCTTCCAGAAACTCTAAGGGAGAATCTGTTTCCTTTCCCTTTCCAACTCCTAGAGGCTGCCTCCCTCCACTCATTGGCTAAGGGTCCCACATCACTGCAACCTCTGCTCCCACAATCACAGCTCCTCTGATTCTGACTCTTCTGCCTCCATTTTTTGTTTGTTTGTTAGAAAACTTACTTTTTTTCTTTTAAGTTATGGTAAAGGACACATAAAATGTACCCTCTCGGTCATGTTTATGTAGGCAGTTCAGGAGTGTTAGTACAAAGCCAGGCATAGTGGCGCATGCCTGTAATGCCAGGACTCAGGAAGCTGAGGTAGGAGGATTGCAAGTACAAGGCCAGCCTACATAGTGAGTTCCAGGCCAGCCTAGGCTATCATAGTGAGACTGTATCTCAAACAAACACAAACACAAAAGCAAAAAGTAGAATGGCAATATGGGTGTGGCACACACCTATAATCCCAGTGATTTGGGAGTCTGAGGTGAAAGGATTGGAAGTTCAAGGCAAGCCTGGTGTACATAGTTTGTTCCAGGCCAGCCTGGGCTATAATAGTGAGAGTATGT
This sequence comes from Pedetes capensis, assembly GCA_007922755.1. NCBI lineage: Eukaryota > Metazoa > Chordata > Mammalia > Rodentia > Pedetidae > Pedetes > Pedetes capensis. Next base: position 8,086 of record VMDO01011809.1, on the reverse strand, counting down.
CTCAAAAAAAAGAAAAGTAATATCAGTATATTCATATTGCGTGCAATATATCTCAAGAACATTTTCATCTTACAAAACCAAAATTCTGTGCCCATTAAATAATGTCTCCTCACTTCTCCCTCCTCCAAGCCCAACAATCACCATCTGCTTCTGCAAATTTGACTACTTTAAATACCTCAGACAAATAGAAAACAATCAGCCATTGAAAATCCTATGAGGGGCACCGATGAGTCCAACCTGACTAAAGGGCACCTCTTTTTGAGTGGTTTATTTTACTTAGCATAATTTCCTCATTCAAATTGTAACATATCACAAGTTTCTTCCTTTTTAAGTCTGAGTAATATTCCACTATGGGGAAAAGGATGTGCCAGTCCACTCCTGAGGCAATCCCCAAACAATCAACCATTGAAAACCCTAGGAGGGCCTCTATGAGTCAGACCCAACTAGATGGGAACCTAACAATATTCCATTGTATGATGATAATACATTTTGTTTATCCATTCATCTGTCAACAGACATTTGAGTTGCTTCCACCTTTTGGCTATTGTGAATAATACTGCTCTGAACATGAGTGTACAAATATCTTTCTGAAACCTTGTTTTCAGTCCATTTGATTACATACCCAGAAGCAGAATTGCTAGATCATACAGTAACTCTATTTTGTAAATAGAAGAAACATCACACTATTTTTCAGGGCCGCTGCATCATTTTGCCTGTGCACCAATGGTGCACAGGGGTTCCAATTTCTCCACATCTTAGCCACCACATTTTATTTTCTATTTTCTTTTATAATAGCCATCTTAATGGGTATCATTTGCTATCTCATTGTGGTTTTGATCTGCAGTTCTCTGATAACTAGTGATGTTCATCAACTTTTCATATGCTTCATAGTCTCTTTCACTAACTTTAGCACACTGCTGTGGAGAGTAATGCATTAATACACTCATAGGTTGTACAGATTAAGAGAGAGATCTTTGGGAGTATTATTATTCTGTCTTCCATAGGTGAGTACTACATTACCAAGGCCATGAGAATAAAAGTTTAAAGAATGGATGTTTAGTTGATGATTTTGAATACTGTGTAGTCTAAAAAGATTTGGCTTAATTTTAGGATCAGCAACTTTTGTGACAGCTTTTAATTAACTGGAAGCGCCACAACCTAAATAAGTTATTAATACTTTTTGTTAACTACTAGCTTGTGATTATAATTAACATATGTTTGTTTCTCCTTGCTCCAAATTGAATATTCATGTGCCCCCAAAATTCATCCATTGAAGCCTAATCCCCAAAGTGGTGGTATTATAAAGTGGGTCCTTTGGCTTTTGAGGGTGGAGCCCTCACAGATGGTATTAATGATCTTCTTAGAAGACACAAGAGAGAGAGATTTCTCTCTTGGTCATGTGAAGATAGAGCAAGACGGTTACTGTTTTCACATCAGAAAGTAGGCCCTCACCTGATACCAGGTCTGCCAGTGCCTCAATCTTGGACTTCTCAGCCTCAAGAATTGTAAGAAATAAATGTTTATTTTTTAAGCCACCATCATACAGTATTTTTTTTAAAGCAGGCTGAATTTGGCAAAGACCCTCCCTGAAGGAGCTATTGTAGTGTCATCGCCCAGAGCTCAGAGCTCTCAAAAACTCAAAAGAAAGGAAGAAAGAAAGAAAGAAGAGAAGAGAAAAGAAGAGAAGAGAAGAGAAGAGAAGAGAAGAGAAGGAGCAGGTTTTTGCCAGTTGTACTCAATACAGCTTTCAGGATCCACATCTCTTTCAACTTGTTGCCTTATAATCCTTACATAGAATCCTGCTACTTGTGATAAGCACATCAAACTCATCCAAGGCAGCAGGATGGAGGATAAAAAAAAAAATGAATGTGATGTCAATATAAAGCAAGAGGAAAGATACAAGTTATTACATAAGGTCATTGGAACAAATATTTTTTTAAATCAGTAAAAATAAAACAAAAAGAAATAAGCTCATTGGAATTGAATTGGTAGAAAGGTTACTGGGATATAAGATAGGGTTGTTGTTGTTGTTGGGTGCCATTGAGTCGGGTCTGACTCATGGCAACCCTATGTACAGCTGAACAGAACACTTCCCAATTCTGTGCCAGACACATTATCTTATTTATGCTTAAGCCTATTGTTGCAGACACTGTGCCAATCCATCTAGTGGAGGGGTTTCCTTTTTTCATTGACCTGCCACTCTCCAAACATGATGTCCTTCTTCAGGGATTGGTCCTTCCTGACTACATGTCCAAAATACGTGAGATGCAGTCTGGCCATCCTTGCTTCCAAGGATCACTCAGGTTGCACTTCCTCTAGGACAGATCTACTGGTTCTTTTGGCAGTCCATGGTATATTCAATAATCATTCCCAGCACCATAATTCAAAAGCATCAATTCTTCTCTTCTCTCCCTTGTTCAATGTCCAGCTTTCACAGGGTTTTCAATGGCTAATTGTTTTGGGGGAATGGGTTGCTGGGTCCTTCTCCTAAGCCTACAGCACCTGGTGTTGTCAGGTGATCTCCCAAGTACTAACCAGGCCCGACCTTGCTTAGCTTCTGAGATCTGACAGGATTGGATACCACAGTGGTACTGCTGCAGGCATAAGCTAGGGTATTGAATGTGAAAGTAGTTATTTGCAGATAGATATGTCAAAGAACAAAACTACATCAATTTAGTTTGAAGATTTTGATCTTATTTTTGATTCTAGAATCAAGCAACACTTCATTTCAAAAAATAGATCAAGTATACCAATGAGCCAAAGGAGATTAGTCTTATAAAATGAAGAGGGTTGAAGAAGGCAGAAACAAAAAACCATAAAGCAGATTGGTAATTTCCAAGTTACTTTTCTTGTAAGGTGAGGACAAGGAGATACAACAAATAGATAAATAACTGATTGGTTAACATCAGGACATTTCAGGTTAGTTTGTGTGTGTGTGTGTGTAAGAATTAAATTAAGTCAGTGGGAACTTTATTATGCCAATTGAAATTGGCCTGTTTGGGAAATTGGGCTGTTCCCTCTGCTGATTTCTGGAGGTCAGATAAATAACTCAGTCTCAGCTTGATGATGTGGAATTTTAGCATGAGTGACTCCATTTTTAAAATTTAATTAATTAATTATATTGTTTATTTTTTATTTTTAATTTTAAAATTTATTTATTTATTTTTCAGTACTTGGTGGTTGTACCCAGTTGTACACACTTTACAAGTGCTCTACCACTAGACCACACCCTAAGCTCATTTTTTTGTAATGTTGAGTCAGGGTCTCACTAAGTTATGCAGGCTACCTTCAGCCTCAAACTTGCAATCCTCCTGCCTCCATCTCCCGAGTTGCTGGGTCTTACAGGCATATGCCACTATGACCAGTTGTGACTCCACTTTCATTCGTAGCATGGTCTGTTGGGGTCTAGTGCAGGGCTTAATCCAAAAGAATTTTTATTCCTACAATTTTTACTTAACAGGACCAAATGAGATAGATATGATAAATACTTGCACCAATTGAAGGAGTGATAGGTGAGTGTGGGCGAGATTATGGTCCATTATCAGACACAAGAAGAGAGTGACAGTCCCAGGCATAAGGAAATTGTTTTTTGTCCATGCTACTGAGAAAAGATGTGGGTTCCATTCAGGACAGACTGAGTTTCAAGATCCAGAATGTTCCTCACATCCATCCACACCCTCTACCAGTATATGTTGGGCTTTAGAAAAGAAGAGAGATTATCATCCAAGACTGAGAAATTATCACCCAGAAAATGAGTGACAAAGGAATACATATTGAGATAATTGAGCCAGTTCATTTTCATTGGTCTTACTATGACTCTAAATAATGAGGCAGGACTATGTACAGAGAATAAGACAGGAAGGTGGCAGCTCCAGACTTTCAGAGAAGTGAAGGAAGATGAGAGGAGACTGCCAACTGCTTGTGCACAGAAGGTGGTTTCACCTCTACAGAGCAGCTCCAGCGTGAGGCCTTCAAAGTAAGAGCAGGAAACCCAAAACAAAGGAGAGGTCCACGGAAGAACCATAAGCAGGGCACTGGAAAGTCTGACAGAGAGTTCACAATTATTAAATGGAATCATCCACTAGGGGCATCTAGACTTTCAGACACGAAGTATTGTTAGGAACCAGAATAAAGGATGAGGGTAAGGTGGTGTATATTAGTATACTCTTATTTCTGATTTTATGGACTCAAAGAATGGTTAATGATGCAAAAAGTTTTATCCTGGAAATGCAAAGCCAGCTTAATGTTGAAATGGGCTACTGTAATAAATCCTATAAAAAGTAGAATAAAGGGGAAAATATAGCTCTCTCAATAGATACCAAAATGGTATTTGATGCAATTACATACCAGTTCTTTTTTTATAAGAAACTGTACCAGTTAATTTGAGGAATTTGATACAAATATTCACCCATATACACAAAGATATATGAACACGGATTTAAAAAGAAATAAAAGGCAAAATGGGTGGAAAGTTGTTGTTAGGTGATGTCAAGTCGGTGTCTGACTCAGAGCAACCCTACATACAACAGATGAAATACTATTATCATACTTCTCTGGTATTCATAAGGTTTTCAATGGCCGATTGGTTTTTGGGAGTGGGTTGCCCAGTCCTTCTCCCAAGCCTACAGCACTTGGTGTTCCCAGGTGGTCTCCCATCCAAGTACTAACCAGGCCCGACCATGCTTAGCTTCTAAGATCTGATGGGATCAGACGCCACAGTTGGTGTGGCTGGAGGTGGTGGAAAGTAGGAAGTAAGAGTACTATCATTTGCAGATAATGAAATTTTTCTATTCAGAAAATTTAGGAAGATAAACTACAAAATCATTGCCTTCCTATGAAACAAATAACCAGAAGGAGTTATATGACACATTCTAATTTATAGTGTCTGCAGCATGGCACCCTGGCTTCCAATCCCATCTGATCTTGGAAGCTAAACAGGATCGGACTGGTTAGTCCTTGGATGGGAGACTGCCTGGGAATACCAGGTGCTGCAGGCTAGGGAGAAGGACCTGGCAATCCACTCCCAAAACAATCTGCCATTGAAAACCCTATGGACAGCAGAGAAGCACTGACATAGTGCTGGGCATGGGACAGTGTCAGAGAATGTTTTGTTCTGTTATACATAGAGTCACTACCAGTCGGATCCAACTCAATGGCACCTAACAACAACAATGATTTATAGTTACCCCTTATATTATAATTTGATAGAGCTGCTGCAACAAAATACCAAAGATTGGGTGGCTTAAATAGAAATTTATTTTCTCACAGTTCTGGAGGCTGGAAATCCAAGATCAATGTATCAGTGGGGTTAGCTTTCTTCTGAGGCCTGTTTCCTTGGCTTGCAGACAACTGTCTTCTTTCTGTGTGTCCCCACATGGGATTTTCTTTGTGTGCAAGCATGCCTGGTGTCTCAGTGTATTCTAATCTCTTCTTATAAGGACATCAATCAGATTGGATTAGGTTCCACTCTAATGGCCTCATTTTAATTTAATCCTGTTTTAAAGGCCCTATCTTCAAATACAGTCACACCCTGGAGTACTGAGCATATGGATTTCAACATATGAATTGGAGGAGGATTATCACAGTTCAGTCCAAAACATCACCAGAAAACATCTAATACCTAAACATAACCTTAAGATGATATACTAACAATCTAGAGGAAGGCAGCTATACCATGAAGTTTTATTGAGACATAAAAGAGTTACTGAATAAATGGATAAATGTGCTGGGCATGGGACATTTGCCTGTAATTCCATCAGTCAGGAAGCTGAGGCAGGAGTATCAATGCCAGTTTGAGGGCAGCCTGGTCTACATACCAAGTTCTAGTCCAGCCTGGGCTACACAGAGATACTTTGTCTCAAAGAACAACAAGAAAGAGAGAAAGAGAGAAAGAGAGAAAGAGAGAGAGAGAGAGAGAGAGAGAGAGAGAGAGAAAGGAAGGAAGGAGGGAGGGAGGGAGAGGGAGGGAGGGAGGGAAAGAAGGAAGGAAGGAAAGAAAGAAGGAAAGAAAAAGAAAAAAGGAAAAGAAAAGAAAAGGGGAAAGGGGAAAGGGGAAAGGGGAAGAGAAGGGAAGGGAAGGGAAGGGAAGGGAAGGGAAGAGAAAAATATATGGAGAAATGTACCATACTCTTGGTAGGAAAGTCTTAGTATCACAAAGTTTCAATAAAATATCAATGTATTCCAAATTACTTTATAGATATACAATTTTATTCAAAAGCCAAATAGGGTGTTTTTCAAACCTCTTGCCCTTTCTTTTTCATTTATCTTCTCTATTTGTTCATTGTCTTTAATTTATATGCCTTATTTCTAATGGATGTTCTCACCACCAGCTCAGACCCATCAGTTTTCACCCCTAATCAATATACCTAGGGGTTGGGGATGTAGCTCAGTGGTAAAGCACTTCCCTAGCATACACAGGTCCTGGATTTGGTCCCTAGTACCTAAAAAAAAAAAAAAAAAAAAAATCCAAATACCCTACATCTAGCGTGGGCTGGGATTTAGCTCAGTGGGTAGAGCGCTGCGCTGCAGTCTCTGAGGCCCCAAGTTCAATTCCCAGCACCGCAAAAATGGGAGAAGGGCCTGGCAATCCACTCCCAAGGCAATCCAGAAACAGTCAGGCATTGAAAACCCTATGAGGGTCGCTATGAGTCAGATACCAACTCAACGGCACCTAACAACAACAACAAGCAATGGGAAGTTATCACCTTACCAGTTACCTAGGATAAAAACTCTGGTTTCTCATTGAAAATTCTGTCCTCCCTCCACCTATAAATTGCCAGTCATGTGCAACCATTCTTGTTAACTTAAAACCTGTCCCTTCAGTTCCATTCCTATCTATTCTCCTTCTGCCAAACTTGGACTCTAACTCCACATGTTATACCATTATCTAGATCTCTTCCTCCTTTTCCTCTTCCTTCTTCCTCTTCTAAGTTTACAACTATTGTATTTAATTACTCTACAAGGTGGCCTTGGACAAGTCAATCGCTATACCCCAGTTAACTCATCTATAAAATGGAAGTAACAACTATATTTACCTCATAGTTATCGAGATTAGAGTTAATAATTTTCAAAGTTAAAACAGGAAATACTTTGTATGTATTTGTTAAAAATATACTGTTCCTGTTGTTTTACCTAGTGCTTAAAGTGCTCTTTCCTATGGGCTTAGACACTCTACTTCCTTTTCAAATTATTATACTCACAAATACTTAAAGATGTTCATTTTGTCAGAGAGCAGGAGTGTTTTCATTACAGTAGTATTTTAGTAGTACAAGACCAAAAGTAATATGCATGTCCATCAGCAGAAAAAAATCTTTTGGTAAAAGATTATTGTTAGGTGCTGTGAAGTTGGTGTCTGACTCACAGCAACCCTATATACAACAAGCGAAACATTATTGTTAGTGCTTCTCTGCTACTCAGGGTTTTCAGTGGCTGATTGGTTTTTTTGGAATGAGTTGCTGGGTCCTTCTCCCAGGCCTACAGCACCTGGTGTTCCCAAGCAGTCTCCCATCCAAGTACTAACCAGGACCGACCTTGCTTAGCTTCTGAGACCTGGTGGGATTGGTCACCACAGTGGTACAGCTGCAGGCTTGATAAAAGATGATTATGTCATACTATGGAAAACTAGGGAGACAAAGGTAAATTTGTAGCTAAAAGACACATTTGACTTGAAAGGATAGTCATATTGCTAAGTGGAAGAAGGCAAGTTGAAGAACAAGAAGTAAAATATGCTGCCACACACATTTATTTTGGGAAGACTAGGATACATGTGAAACTGTCAGTGGAGAATAGAAATCTCTGTTCTGGTGTGATGCAGTAGGCTGGGCAGGGTGGTGTATGCCTGTAATCCCCCAGCTACTCAGGAGGCTGAGGCATGAGGATGGAAAGCTTGAAGCCAGCCTGGGCAGCACAGCCAGATCTTGTCTCAAAATAACATTTTAAAAAAGGGCTGGAGACGTAGCTCAGTGTTAGAGTTCTTGCCTAACACATATGAAGGTTTGGGTTCATTGTCTAGTACCAAGGGGTACTATTTTTATAGGTGGAATGACCTTCCTACAATAAACGTGCTACTTTTTTTTTTTTTTTTTTT